>LR749925.1:600822-679508 GCA_902729485.2 Mus minutoides | reverse complement strand
ATATATATATATATATATATATATATATATATATATATATATATATATATATATATATATATATATATATATATATATATATATATATATATATATATATATATATATATATATATATATATATATATATATATATATATATATATATATATATATATATATATATATATATATATATATATATATATATATATATCCTTTGCAAGTGAGAGAGGTTACCTAGTTGAAAATTCTTTTGGGAAATATATGAACAAAAATATTTAAAGTCATTGGCTTACAGTGAGGCAAAGAGAAAATCACTAATAAACATTTACAAATAAATGATCCCTCTGAAGCCAAACCACAGGTAAAAGAACATAAATGGAGGCATCAGTTTAGTCTGGGGAAGAGGACAGAGTTTGTAGCACTGATGGGAAGCTCAAGAGGTCAGGACCTCAGCTGCCTCTTTGTGCACACTCAGGACGCAGAATAAATGCATACGTCTGAGTCTTTGTGCACACTCAGGATACAGAATAAATGCATACGTCTGAGTCTTTGTGCACACTCAGGACGCAGAATAACTGCATACGTCTGAGTCTTGTGCACACTCAGGACACAGAATAAATGCATACGTCTGAGTCTTGTGCACACTCAGGACACAGAATAACTGCATACGTCTGAGTCTCTGTGCACACTCAGGACACAGAATAAATGCATACGTCTGAGTCTTGAGCTAAAACATGAAGTTAAGATGAAGCTGGCCTAGCAGAGACAGTTGGTTAGGGAAGGTGGGTTAACAGGGAGAACAGGAAATTAGAAGACAGCAGAGGAAGGGTCCAAAAGTCAGCCAGCATCACACCAGTTCTGTAAGCTCCACAGACTGCTAATCCTTCTGAGGTAGTAAGAAGAAAGACATATTGCAATCAGAAAATAACCTAATCGCTTTTTCTAATTTAACAGCATACTGCCTATCAGGAACAAAACAAATCTATTGCTACATGGTAAAAGAAGGAGTCCATCCATCCAGTCATTAATCACCAAGTTTCTCCCTTTTTTGTACCAGACACCCAACTTACTCATTCAGTCAACAGAGAACCCTGAAGGTGATCAACAAGTATCTTTAAGAGCCAAGAAGACAAGCACATTCTGAGACTATGAAAGTATTTCATATCATATATATGACAAGGTGCCTATATCCAGAATATATGAAAGATTTTCATTCAGGCCAATGAAAACAGTTTGATTTAAAAGTGGGAAAAAGACTGGAACAGACTGCTTACAATGACTGCAAAGAGGTGTGTGAAAGGTGTTAGCATCACTGGCAATTGTGGAAGTGCTATCAGCATAGACAGCACCGACTTCCCAACAGACCACCGACACAGAGCCACGGGGAGCCTGGTAGGACGGTACTGCCTGATATGCTTAATCCTAAACACAGAGCTAGACAGACAAATGAAAAGAACTGACAATAATAGCAATTGCCAATGAGATGTTTCACAAACATAATTTAAATTCATTGCTGGTGGAAATACAGAATGAGACAGTCATATTGAAAAGCAAGTCAAATTTTTAAAAATCTTGAGATTTATTTTACACAATTTACTCAAAGGCCCATGTTCATGATCTCCACACATCTTTCTAATTTCTGATTCCCTATGTATTTCCCTTTTAGACAGTCCATATAGATGGATTCTCATGCTGTGTGTTCCTTAGTGACTGACATCTAGGATTTGCCATGTTTTCAAGGTACAGCCAGGGTGTAGCAGGTATCAATTCTTCATTTTCTTCTACTGCTACATAATTAATGTATGTATGTATGTATGTATGTATGTATGTATGTATTGTGTATCTTTGTATCTTCCCAAAGTCTTCTAAGTCTAGTTTAACCAGAGCAATAGGAGAGGGAATGGGGAGGAAAAATGGAGAGAGAACTCCCATCACAGTCTAAAAACCCAAATTCAATCAAAGCCGTCAGTGCTAATGGACCATGGATATTTTATCACCATAAATGATATTGCTTTAGATGTTTGTTTATAGGCAGTTTCCTAGAAAGTTAACAAACAACATGTGAACTAACAAGCCCACTCCTAAGTATTACCCTAGAAAAATGAAAACTTTATGCTGACACTAACACCTACACATAAATATTTATGGCAGCTCAATTCAAAACTGCCAAAAAGCAGATGTGACCCACTCCACAGGTGACAGGTAACTACAGTGCTCCATAGAACAAGGGATTGTTCTGTGATAAGGCAGGAAGGAAGCACCCATAGGTGCATCCCTGAGTAACTCCCCAAAGCACACGCTTACATACTTTGCAGTCACATTTACACAATTCTTGAGGAAACAAAATGACAGCAATGAAGAAATTGGTTAATAAAGTTCTGCATGAGCATAGGCAAAGAGGGAGCACAGGCAAGGTAGGGGGACTGAGGTAGAGCCTGAGGAAGAGCTGAGTTACACTTAAAACACTGTGATCATGAGGACCTCTGAGCATGAGGGCAGGTTTGAAGCAGAGCTCAGAGTCAGCCACATGCATATCTCTATGTAGACACCTGGGTAAAGCATTCCAAGCAGAAGGGACAACCAGTGCATGTTCCTTGAGACAGACATGTGCCTAGTGGATGTGACAGACAGTATGCAGACTTACAGTTTTCCAGACATCCAGATATATAGATAGCTACAGATGCCTCTAATCAGAGGAATCTGAGCAAAAATTATAAACTTGAGAGTTTCTGGGCTAGAGAGAATATTTAGCTCTCCAGAGTTGGAGGAAATCACTGTTCACTGCTCCAATAAGGGATGAGTACTAAATAGCAACTGTGCCAAGGAGGAGAGGACTTCTCACGCAACCTCACAAAATCCTGTAGTTTAAGTCTAGATTACTCAGAAAAACAAGGGAATTACAGAGGGAGAAAAAAATCAAAAAGATAACCACAGGTCGTGGTTTAAAAATAAAAACTGTTAGGAAAAAAATCTAAAAAAAACAAAACAAAACCCTCAAGCTTTTTATATAAGATGTGGTTATTTAGGGGTAGCTCTTCAACTAAGTGAGCAATAGTAGCCCTTGCTCCTGCTCCAGTTCTCCTCCAGTCACGTACAAGCTTTCAGTTTACCAAGTCTTCTAGGGAACCCACTCCATGTCTGAAGGGGAGCTGGCAGGTGAACCACAAGCACTGTGTGCTCTGAAGGAAGTCCACTGTCTGCCAGCCCATCCTTAGCAGACACACTGTGTGCTCTGAAGGAAGTCCACTGTCTGCCAGCCCATCCTCAGCAGACCCTGAGAGTTATTTTTGTTGTTGTTTCATGTAGTACAACACTCGGTTTTTTAAAATGACAATTATTCTTTGAATGGTGGCTGTCTCCTTCCTATGTAGGTTGACTATCACTCTCAGAGGTGAGTGGCATAACTGAAGCAGTGTTAGTGACAAGTTATGAACAGGCATCACTCCAATGCTTTGGATTTTTGATGCCCAAGTGCTTAAGAGAGCCTGCAAGCTTGACCCAGAGATAATAGGAATCCACCTTTCCAAAGTAGTAGCTAATGCTGGAAGGTCAGAAATCTGAGACTAGAGTGTGTACTAAGCAGCACGCACAAGTTTATGTCCATCCCCAGGTTAGCCAAGGTCCCTGAACAGACAGCAATTGTAATTAGCTTCTGGAAAGTGGGGGGAAGATGTTAGTATACACCATGAATGTCACAAATGAAGGGTGGGTTAATAATCACGTTTATCAACCTCATCTCAGCTAAAATTTGGGGTTTCATTATAATTTACCTGGGGTTGGGAGGAGGTTGTGTTTATGAGAGAAATTTACATAGCAGAATATATTTAATAGCATCCCTGACTGCTACCTACAAGATCCAGTATCAGCCCTTAAGGCAAGCAGAGACCTCTCTAAACACTGGCAAAAGCTCTGTGGAGGCAGCCTTTCTCCAGTTAGCATCACTGGCTTACATGATCCAACCACAGGAAAGATGCCGATTCGCCTGGGCCTCTGAAGCAACTGCAGCCAAATACCAAAATCTCCAGAACTGCGACTCCCAATCCATGTTTTCTATATATATTTCACTGTCAGTCTCTCACTGCACCACTGCAGTGAGACTAATCCTCTAGCACCCGAGCTCTGGGTGTAAGACCCAGACTTCCACGCACACACAAAAACACCATTCTTTCCTAATTCCAATTAGAAAAAAGATCCTAAGAAGGCTTCTAAACAACCTGATTCGAATCTGGTTCCTACCCTTGGGTCTGTGACCTGATGGGCACACAAGTCACTTGGGAACAGAGCAGATCTGCAGCAGGCTCTCGGCTAAGGTCAAAGGTAGAGTAAGCTTCCAAAAGGAGGGTGGCCCTGCGGTTGACAGAGGTGCTTTGACGGCAAGGAGACTCAAGTACCCACCACATACATCCCTTTATTGCTGACTAACAATCACCACATACAGCAAGCAGCCTGCACACCAACAGCTCACAACACTGAGAACAGCTTTCCACATTTGAGACAAGCTTACAGGTGGAGTCCTCCAAGGAGCATTCAAGACCACTGGAAAACTACCATTACCTCTGGGACATGGGGCCAGCAGGGCATATTACAGGACTTCTCAACAAGACTCTACATTTCTAGATGACACGTTAGGTACCTGAAGATAAAACTTGGTGAATATTGCTCACAGTCAGACATGACAAAGGGCTGACATTTGGTGTGCTCTGTGGCCTCCTAACAAAATACACTTAACATGTGATACTGCCTCAGTTAACACAAAGCCATCATTGAACAACCATGGCCCAATTTGTGGGCTAACAGAAAACCAAATGTTTGCCTTGAAACTTTCCAACTTGGTTCAAGAATAAAACTCAAGAATATGATAATATACATATCAAATGGACATGAGAGCACCCAACTCAGAATGCTAAGAGAAGCAAAGTTTAAAAAAAAAAAATCTTAAGACTCCGTAAAGGCTAAGAGTAGCCGAGAGACAGGAAATCCAGAACTCTGCCCAGCAAACCTGGGAAATAAGTTCTGTGGATTACAACAAGGGCAGGCTACTCTCTGCTTTGCCCCAGGCAGGCCAAGTCTCTAATTTTCAAATAGAACCCCTTATCACAGAAACAGCTCTTCTTCCTCTAGTCAGAGAAGAGTCAAGCTCAAAGCACGAAGCCACCAGCTGAAGAGTTCAACCTTCCTTGTCATCTGAAGACTCACCTTCCTCCCTCCCCCATCCATCTAATGATTATGGTCCTCTCTACCTTTGGGTCTAAAGGTGTATTAGTTGGTTTTAGGGGCCACACCCACCAGTATGCAGATCATAAAAAAGTAGTATTTTCAGTATTTAAATGGATTATTTAAATGTGACACACTGTACGTCTCCAAACTCCAAAGTTGGTCCAAAAAAAAAATCACACTCTATATTTTAAATTGATACCAAACAGCGAAGCATGGGAAGAAGCAGTGGTCTGAGAGAACTGTGGACTGTTTAAACTAAACATCACCACCTATATATGAACATGCTTCATTCCGTTTCAACCTGAGAGTAGAAGTGTTAGGACACAGTGAACGGAGGGTGAGGGATAGCAACTATGCAAGGAGAGAGCTGTGGGGTAGTCATAAAGGAGACATCACCACTCATCTCAAAATTCAAACTCACGAAGGCCAGGACTCCTCCATTATGATAGCACCACATTTAGCAACATCTTTCAAGTAGCAAGTACTCAATTCTATTAGGTGATTATCCCTGTAAAGTTTCCATGGGACTCATGAAGACTTGCAGATGTGCAAACCAGAGAATGGTTTCTCAATTTTCTCACTGCAGGTGAGGTAAGCAGTTGCATAAAACCTGCTATCAGCCATCAGAGAGTCAGCAAAGCAACAGGCAGGGAAGCTTCAAGAAGAAACTGAGACTCCACAGACAAAACTCACTTTATGACTATCAGTTAAAAATTAAGAGTGTAAAAAACAGAGCTACAGAGAAAGAGTGTGTACTTACGTGTCATTCAGATGTAATTTCTATTAACTTTAAGGATCCTTCCCTTTGACCTTTCAATACTTAGGATTCAATGGGAGATCCATTTTTTCCTTACCCAGTCAACAAGAGCAGACTGCCTGTACAAGTCAGGCATTGTGTTGAGGCTGGGATACAATGGGAGAACATACACCCACACAGCCTTGATCTGAAGGCACTTATATGTGAGTGGGAGCTGTGTGAGTGGGGTTAATCAACTAATATGAAACCCACACAACCACAGGAGTTGCCACCTTAGGCAGTGAGCAGGAGCTAGGAAGGAGCTGCCCCAGTAAACAGACGGGGAGAGAAACCGCTCTCTAAGCAAAGAGGGATAGATGGCAGAAGATCCAGTGTCTCTCCAGTTCCTACAGGGAAGCCTACAGGGCTTGTGCCAACAGGGTCACAGAATGGGGTCCATGAAGGAGACAGAAGCAGCTCAGGACCATATGTTCTTAGCATAGAGCTCACCCTACTCTGCAGAGAAGGTGTACATGACCTGTTGTTGTAAGTATCATTTCTTCAGGTGAGTCCCAGAAAAGCATCTATATGACCAAGTACAATTAGTCCATCCCTCCTGTTGGCCTTAAGCCTTCCAAAGGAGAGAGCAATCTAAAGGAACACAGCTACCTAGAAATCATATACTAAAAATGGTCCTAAAGTTTCTGGAAAAAGTCTTGGCTGGTATGCAATGATACTTCACCAAAACATGTGTTTGCAACAGGACTGTCATGAGATAAGTTGTACTAACGACCATCAACAACAAAAAGACTGTCCCACTGCAAAGTTATGGTAATCTTTTGTGTTGCATTTGGAAAACAAAAAAAAACAAAAAAACTTGAACTGACAAGGCTCTTGGACAAAATATAACAATCTGATTCATCAAAGCATAAACTGACTTATTTAAGGGTTGAAAACGCATCTTATAACAAAGTCAGCAAACACAATAATGAATGTACACCGAACCAGTACCACTGAGAGAATTGGGAAAGACAGATTTCTTCTGGCCATCTCAGAGTATTTTTTAAAATGGTAAATGAACATAGCAACTGAAAATTATCAAGAGTTTTTTACATTTAAGGAAAAATAATTTATTTTTCCTAACCATATAACAAAGAGTTACACTCAGCAGCAACATAGTTAAAGGGTTATTTTAAAAAATGCTACTCGCTGGCAAAATCCCCTCCCCCAGCCCAGTGCAGCCTTTTCTCTAGCACAAATTATTGATTTGCAGGCAACAGTGACTACTCACAAAACTAAACCTCTCCTTACAGCTTAAGCCACAGCAGATACAAAAGCTTTTGTGATGAGAGAAGGCGGTGTCTGAGATCAAGAGGCTGAAATACCAAGTAGCAAAAATGAATCCTCTAAGAACTATCAAACCAAACAAAAAATAAAATTAGATATAAATTCACGTTTTAGACTGTGGTCAATTGAGGTCTAGACAAAACCCTATGTTTGTTCACTGCCTAGTCTCCAGTCTGCTCCAAGTTTGAAAAGGTAATTGAACACAGTCTATAATTACTGGATTAGACACAGATGGGCTCTGTACATTTCAGGGGGAAAAAAAGCACTGTTTTGATTCATTTTATGATTGCCTGTAAGGTCAGACTTTTCAGAATGTACTTTCATCTGTTAAATGGTTTCTCAAGCTCCCTAGGGAAGATCTTCAGTAACTGTGCTGTTTTAAGCAATTTGGGCCCATCAGATCCCGTCTTTGAATGTAACTAGCTGCCCATTTTCTAGTATTAGAAACCTGCATGTAGGTTAATTGCTACATCTCTTACATAGTTTCTGAAGTTGCAGTTTTGGGGGTAAATTCAAAGACCCTGCCTCTCTTCTGGCAGAAATTGCCTTACAATGAAGATTTTCACATATAAATGTTACTGTTTGATGAATGAGTATGTATCACTTGAAGTCCATGAAAAATACTTCCTAAAGGGCTCAAGTGAAAAACAGAAAAAGCAAACGTTCTTCTGGACACAAGTCGTTAGCAACATTGATGTGGTTATCTTCCAGCCGGGTAACTTATAAAGCAAAGCATATTCTTGACTAAACCCTTGCATATGGCTTTTTAAGAATTGCAAATGACCAGGAATTTTGTCTGTGCTAAAACAAAACAAGCAAAACTACTTCCTAATCTAAAAAAAGAGGCCCTCTCTACTACAAACACAGCACTCTTTATCCAGCAGGACAACCATGAAGTCACCGCACAGCACCACATAAATCCCCAGAGCACACTCCCTGATGCATAGACTCCAGATCCCTGTGGAAATCTGCACGGACTCCCAGCCCTGGCTGAAATGCCATTGCCTTTGCTTGGTGTGCTGAATACACAGGCAGACACTTCTCAGGCTAACATTTTGGACAAGGGGCCCCAACCCCGTCAGACGACCCTGGGGAAAAGAGCTTGAGATGGAGGGCTGCCATGTAGTCAGTCTGTGCATTCCTCGTGGATTTCCCACCCACATCATGACATTAGGAACATCCTTTTTTTCAATCTCCATCCAATTGTAGCTTCATTTTCTATTCCCTAAACTCACTTTTGTTGCCATACTGATAAGAGTAGAAATGTCCTAACTCCGAAAAGTGAAAACAGAAAGTACAAAATACTGAATAGTCTCAAGGCTTCCATTTTCAGAAGCTGCTGGGCATGTTCAGGTTTTACAGCCAAGAGGATTTTATGGTCACAGAATAAATCCTAAGTTGCTGTTCTTCTTGAAATCACATGCATGTAGAAAGTTTTTCAGCCTAAAACAGGTCGTTTTCACAGTCACAGTTGGCAGTTTCACCAACACTCCTGGTAAGACACAAAAACATGATCAATATCACCTCTTCTTGTCACAAAATCAAACAGTTTCTAAGGCACAAAGATAATGGTGTGTTTTAACAGCACTGATTTGAACAGAGGCACATTTTGCAGAAGCAACTGTTTCTGTCACTACAGATGGCTCATTCCTGCCTCTAAAAGAAGTCATTGCAAGTATAATGATCTTGCACAGACGCAAGAAGTAGCTCTAAAATTAAGCCTACTGTAAGTTATTGGACCCAGGAAGTGTCTCTAAATTTAATATACCATAAGTTATATCTTCACCAAAAATGAACAACTACCCCGATTTCCCACTTCACATGTATACAGATTTTCTTATACCGATTTGCTCAGCTTAAGATTGACCTGTATTGAATGACTAGAAGCAGAGTAGCATGTAAGTGCTGTAGAAAATCATTCCCAATTTCCGCCCTTGCTCTCTGTAAGGCTCATGCTCAAACCAAGATAGGATCAGAATAAGGCATTTGTACAAAACCATGACAGAACTTTGGCCTTGTGATTGTGCTGCTTTGTGTTCTCTTCATGTGCTGCACATAAACTGAACATAGCAAGCCAACTGGCATGGAGAAACTGCCAAGGAAAGAGAGCTTCTTTAGGTCAGTCTACATGTGAATTTCAATGCAAGCTTCACAAGACTGGCTACCAAAAATCATGTCTTAATGCAGATTATGAGCACACACAGCTTCCTTACACGAGTGCTGAGGACTTGTAAAATAAATGTTTTAAATTCCTTTCTAACTTCTGCTTTCCCCCTTTCCTTAACTTCATCCAAAGTCACAGAATGTGGATCTTTATACTCCATCAAGGCCTGGTTTAGAACTGAGCAGCTGCAGCTCACAGCCTCTCTGGCCTCAGCCGCGTGCACTCTATTTGCTAACTCTCCTGCCCCAGATAAACGGGCTAAGCCATGAAGCTTGGAGAGATGTCTTGTCTTTCTCAGAAAAGACCTTTCCCTTTTTAAACAATTTACATGAGTTTTATGGTTCTTTTAGAAGAGAATTATAGTAAGTGGCACTCCGAGTGGGCTGTGTGAACCCACAAACCACTCCTCATAAAAACTGCTATAATTTTCCAGGACAGGGACAATAAAATATCCTACATCAGCCAAAGCTTAATCATAGTGTGACCACAGTAACAAACATATCATTTTCATGAAAATTAAGTAAGATAAACCTGACAAAAAGATGACAAAAGCAAGTCCCAGACAGAGCTCCTCAACCTTCTTAGCACACATGCATATTCAGGCCGTCCCTCCCCACTCCCTAACCTCCCCTCGCCAGTCCTAAGTGGCTTAAAGTACAGGTGCAAAGCTAGCACCCAGGCCCTCAGATGAATTGCACCTAAGCCGGAGCAGGAAAAGTAACACAGCTGGGCCCCAAATAGCATCCTTAAATAAGATAACCTGGCTACTAGTAACATCTTTCTTTCCAATCAAACTCCTGAAGGGTTCTAAGGAAAAATTCTAGAGGTGCAGTTTCCATTTCAGACCACTAGGGACCAATAAACACCTTCCCAGGATGTAACTGAGAGGTGAAGAGACCCAAGAACTTATATCCTGAGGAAGGAACATTGTATCCCCTTTTCCTTAACATACCGACTTCACTATCTGAAAAGCAGCTAAGAAAGTGCAAATACTCTATGAAGAAAAGTGAGGACCAAATGAGGTGTTTGAGGGATGGCAGTGTGTGAATCTCACAGTGTCATCACCTGCTCCAAGAAACTCCTTGCTTTCCCCTGCCCTTATTAAATTTGAAAACGGAAAACCCAACTCTTAAAGCAGTGTTTCTCCGAGGAGTGGAAGACACTGCAAACTACAGACAGAAAATAAAGCCTGCCTAATACAATTCCCTTAGCTGGTCACAGCAGCTTGTGCTCAGTCAAGCGTAATACTAGAATTAGGATCTGTGAGCTAGCCAAAATATCTATAGTGAATATCATTTACAGAGTTATCTTATGATGCAGTAAGAATAGCAAAGTGAAACAGTATTTTCTACTTAAATCTGTTAATAATTATGAATTCTGGTTAGAGAGAACTATCCAAAATATTTGCATTAGTCCTTAATAGCAAAACATTGGAAGAGAATTGGAATGCAGCAGTATAAAGACTGGGGGAAAAACCAATACATACAACTCCCTGATGATATATTTTATTGCCTTTCAGAGTCTTAAGTTAATACAGGGTGGCTCTTTCTAAAGCAACAAATTATACTGAATTTATTTTTATACATAGCTCCAAGTTCCACGTCTTTCCAAAAGGGTGCAGCTAACCAGTGAGTCTTACTTTCAGGAGAACTGGCAGATTGAATTAAATTGTGAAAACAACAAACACCAAAATTCATTCTTCATACATGCCCTTATGTATACTTATATTCATATGTATTCTTATACATAAACACACATATGGATACACACATACAGATAACACATACATCACACACATATACACACTCATATAAACAAAGAACAGTCACACTGAAGAAGCAAGCTATTAAGGAGAATGCATTATTCTTGGAGCAAAATACACTTTTGTATTACAAAACAGATTTTTTTTTTAGATAATCTAGCAAGCCTTTGTTTACTGAAAATGTCTCCCATATACTTAAGGCCCCAAATCAGAGCTCTCCAAAGGCAATCTATAGAGAAAAAAATAACAACAAAACTCTGATCCCCAAAGAAGACTGTGCAAACAATATATGGTTCCAAGACAAATAAGTGTACCCAAGGCCCCAAAGCTCTGTCCAATGTAACCAGACACCTTTCAGAAAACTTAAGATGCTTGCATATTAAGAACTACACAACAAAAACGTATACATTTAAAATTTTGCATTAGCCTAAACACACAATACAGAGTTTTTCTAGTCATACAAAAAGATCTGAAGACTGTGATGTCACCAAGTATATTTTCACCTCATGCCATCGAAGGAGACTCCCCCACCCATGTAACCCACATTTTCTCCTCCAAGCCCACTGTCCTTTCTAGACTCTGGCCTTAGAGAGTACAAGGGCAAAGCCCTCCTACGCCAGGTCACTGCAGCTCTTTCACTCCTGGCCAGGTCTCCTCTAGGTCCCCTCATTGGCATTTCTCTGGCCCCACAGTGTGGGGTATGGGCTGATCTGCATGGCTGGCTCTACAGACATATTATGAAGCCTTTACAATTGGCCACACAAACACAATACCACAATGTAGGTCAGCTTGTGTGCTCAAATGCCAAAGCAAAGCTTACATGGGAGGAAACTACAGACATAAATCTGCCAGGGTAGAATTCCACTCAATGATCCTAAAATTATTTCAAGGAATCAATCTCCAAGACTGCATCATGAAATCAGAAGAGCCGGGCTAAGCTTCAGGATTGGGGGTGGGGTGGAGAAAATGAAAGGCTTTAGAAGAGGCTCAAAGGTCTCACCAGTCATTATATCATTGAGAGGCTCAAACTACAGATGAAGTTAGATACTGAAGATTGTAGAACGGGTATTTAAAATTATTAACTGATCAAAAATTTGTAGTTGTCATTAAAAAAAGTACAACTTAGCAATTCAGTTCAGAAAGAAGACTATCCCCAGGAACATACACATCTGTTTAATATTACAAGCCAACTGTCAACATCCTAAGTGAAGTTTTAATTTAATATTTTTTCTTTCTTGATGTTTTACCTTTAATCAATGCCTCATGAGAGTATCAACTTTCTATAAGAAACTGTTAAATATAAAGAAATGTTATTGTAGCATGTTTATAAAATCATAGTTCGAGAACTTTTTATTTTTCCAAAGCCTGACCACAACTTAATTATCTGCAGGACATTCCAGGCTCACAATTGCAAGCTCCAGTTCCCAAGCAATTTTAAACAATATCTACTGTACAGGACAGAGGGTACACAAAAGACCGCAACATGCTTATATTTCCAAAAGTCAGCATTAGGCCCTTTCGACATGGTTTTTATTTTCATTAAACAATATTTGTTTCCTCACTAATCATTAAATGGTTTTCATCACCAGCGCCTTCTTTCCTTTCACATGTCAGCTGTTAGCATCAGTGTTTGTGTTCATAATAAATAAAAAAGTGACCCACCCAGTTACTGAAAAATGAACACACACGATGCCAGGCTCAATGAGTGTTAGGGATTCAGCACCATATTCACACTCTGAATACCATTCTATTTTAATCTAGGCTCAAAAAAAGACCAAAACTTAATGGACTTGCTGCAATATTCTCCTTTAAACTGGATTCCAGCTTTGTGCTGCTTAGGTTATTATGGGCATACAGATCCAGTCAGTGGTTTAAGACATCAACTTGTGAAAACGGAAGAGGAAGAAAAGACAGCAAGTTCAGATTCTGGATTCTTCCTGATGGAGAAGACTCAAAACTATTGCCAATGTCCACAAATGGAGGAGGAAAGTAGCCTGACTGCCCAATGTGGGCAACTAATGGAGCATGCCAGTTTTGGGGAAAGATGCTAAGGAAAGAAAGTGAAAAGGGAGGGAGAGAAAGGAGGGCAGGAAGGAAAGACAGAAAACTGTACACTATGCAGCATTAGGAACAATAAAAATATACATAAAATGTAGAAGAAACAAAAAATGATCACATCTACGTCCATGGTCAAACTGTTAACAAGCAGGAAAAACAAAAACAAAACAAAACAAAACAATGCATGATCTGAAAAGACTTCAAGGTGCCAGACACAGGAAACCCAGTTTTTAGAGCAACAAATACATTTACGTCCAAATAAGCAATTTTCGTACTTAGATTGGTAGTCCAATGCAGAGACAGGAGTATATATATGCAGAGTGGCCCACACATCTGTTGTCTAGGCTGAGCACTTTCAAAGACTTTATTCATTTTAATTCCCTCAATTACAAACTACTTTCTTCACCTATCACCAAGGAGGAAAGAAGGGTTAATAAGTAACTTCGCCACAAATCACTCTCCAGGAACAGAGGACTCCAGGGTCCCTGCCATTATCCTCATGCTATAAGCCACCTTAGGTGACACCACATTCATCAAGAACTAACTTGTGTGTTATGTGGAGGGTGTGGCATGCCTTCCTGCTCCAGAGCCAATGCCTCGGATATCCTATGCTCTGATGACCTTTCAAATGTCTTTCCCTACAATTTACCCCAAGCCCTTTCTTCTTCACTCTCCAAAGTCTAGTCACCATTTATATTCACGTCACTTGGGTCTTTGTCCCCTCATTGGTCTTGGTAGCTACCTGACCAATGTGTCACCTGATTGTTGGCCATATATCTCAGATAATAGCACAAAATGCAATAGCACCTACTGAGGCACTTCCAATGGCAACCAAAGCTCAATGGCATCTTTAATGTCACCTCTTCTATCCAACGGAGCTTACTTCCTGTCCCTAAAATTATTGACTTAATTCAGGCCTCTATGGGGTTTACCTATATTTGTTACTGTGATGGCTGACCAGGTCATCATTCTTGCAGTAACCTGACCCACAAAAGGCAGCAGAATGAGCTCTCAACTATATATCTGCCCGTGTCAGTCGCCTGCCAGAAATGGTTGATAGTTCCCCTCAGCCTTCAGGAGAAAGCTGTTCCTCTCACAACGGGGTAATCCCTTTGTACTCTGTAAGGTCCAGCTGAGAAGGCAGCTCCTCTGTGTGAGTACTTCCCTTCCCCTCTGCTGCCTGCCACTGTGTGACAGCACTTACCACAACAGGCTTTCCTTATGGACCTCAATGCCTGTCTGTCCTTTCACTAGACTATGCTCAGAGCAGAGATGATACGGCTAGTGTTAGCCTGCTAGACAGAGTGGATGCTCAAAGACAAGAGTGCAGGACTGAGAAATGGAAGACTGAGTTCTCAGAGCTAACTCTCAGTTCAGAGAAACTAACAATATGTCTGACATGGAGTGAGGAGGCACAACTCTGAATGTAACACAGCTTTTTTTGCCACCATTATGCACACACGGCTCCTTCTGAGGAGCTCCCCCATTTCCTTTGGAAACCTCCTCCCCAGCATTCAGCAGTGACAGACTGCAGCTGAAGATCTGTGAGCTAAATGGCCCACATGCACATATTATCCATTTCCTAGGGAGGTCTGCACTTTAGGACAGGCCTTTGATTCAACTAGCTGAGCTCCTAGCATCTGTGTGGGTGCTACGAAGACAGAGTGGCTCTTGTTTGGCTACTACAAAGCAAGGGCTTATGGGGGTCTTTAAGAGGGTGACAAAGCTAATGTTTGTGTTTTTATGGTAGAATAAAAAGACCCACGGTGCCAGGCATGGAGTATGCATTTAATCCTAGTGCTAGGAGGCAGATGCAGGTAGCAGATGTAGATAGATCTCTGTGAATTTAAAGCTAGCCTGGTCTACATAGTGAGTTCCAGAACAACTAGGACTACATAAAAAGACCCTGTCTCAAAAAAATCACAAAACAAACAAAAGGCTAATGCGACCTGAAAACGGAGTACAGAAACAAGCAAAAACTGTTACAGAGAAGTATCAACACTGAAAGGCTGACTAGAGGTAACAAAGGAAACTCGCCATGTACTACCATTGTTAGGTCAACTGAATCCAGCCGGTTGGTAATATCAATCCATGAAATCTTTTGATCATCTAAGCCAATTTGATTTGTGTTGAGATCTTTGTAATTAGGACTCCTGATAATGTAAGTTAGTTTGTGAGAAAAGAATCAAGGTACATGTTAAAGAACATCATAATCTACCTGCTTTCCTGTCCCCTGCTTGGCTGCTGCTCTTTCTCCTGCTTAGACCACTCCTCTCCTCAGCGTTCTCAAATTTGACTTACCTGTAAGGCCAGCCATATTCTAACTTACACTGAAGTGGGGGTCGGGGGTGGGGATAATAACAAGCGTTGAGCGGTGAGAGTAGATTCCAGGTTATACCTGATAAGATTAGAGGCAGGCGACTAACGGCATACTAGAAGAGATTTTAAAAGAATGCCTTCCATTCCTGACAGTGTCTATCAGGCCCCTGTAGAGTTACCCTTTAGCAGTATTATGAAAAGAACTAAGGTTTATGAAGAGGTGGAAGAGGAAGTTAAAAACAAACACAAATGCTTGCTTCTTTAACAACAACAAAATGGTTTTCTGAAGACCAGGAGAGGCTTTGGGCTAACTTCATCTGAGAAGCTCCTCCTGGAGGCAGTCTGGTATGCTGGAGAGCTTCTAGTGAGGATAGGACTGAGCTGCTTGCCAGCCTTGCAGAGAGGAGGACAGAAAACTGGTTTAAATTTCAGTCTGAACCCAAGGTAGATGATGGGGCCATGCTACAGGAAGAACTGCTGAGGATAGAAAGGCAAAATGAAAGGGGGCTTGCATGGCTTTGAAGAGGGGAACTTATCCCTGTTGGTCAAAAAATAAACAAATATCCAGGGAGAGCCTTTGATTCATTGATAATCATAACCATGAAATGAGACCATACTATAGGCCAGTCTCTGCTAGGCTGTGGCCGAATTATAAGGACCATTCCACGTTTACAGCCTCTGAAAGGAAAGAGAAACATGAGGGCAGAGTCCTGACTTCTCCTTGCATCTCCACTACCCAGAGTAACAATCGCCATGCAGAATTCATACAACAGTACTTGACCAGTTTCATCTTGAAAGGTAACTTCTGTGTGATCAACAAATTACATATAGCAATAATAAAAAAGGATGTTACAGGCCAGAAAGAGTCCCTCACTTAATAAATAAAGCAGACAGCAATGAGCTCCACTTCAGTGTAGGTTAGAGTATGGCTAGTTTTACAGGTAAGTCAAATTTGAGAAAGCAAAGGGGAGGAGTGGTCCAGACAGGAGAAAGAGCAGCAGTCAAGCAGGAAGACAGGAAGGCAGGTGGGATTATGAACAGGAAGCTTGGTTGAAGCTGATAGAACCGTCAGAGAAGCATGGAACTCCCTAGAAGGACATAGGTAGTTTTATAAAGCCTTCTAGATGCCAGCTAAGTAACTGAGAGCTTGTCCTATGGGAAACAGGCAATAATGGAGGGGTTTGGGTTAAAAGAAAAATGATGAAGATTACATTCTCTGCACAGTGGACTGGTTACAGAGAGATGAAAGGCCTGATGCTTCCCACAAGCTCAAGCTGTAGGTGGCCAGGGCCTGAACTCATATAGCCACAGTGAAATGGACACGAGGGAAAAAAGCTGCGGCTAATTAACTTCTTTTGCTTCCAGATAAACACCAAACCATGTACTCTATGCTATAACATAAGTGGGACAAAGGGCCTGCCTGTCCCCTGGGCTCAGGTCACTAAGCCAAGAGGGATGACCAGGAAAGGGGAAAATAATTGAGAAAACTACAGATGTGGGTCACTGAGGACAGCTGTGGTCACTGAGGACAGCTGACATCTGGACATTCATTTACATGATCTACAACAATGTCACAATGTCAAAGTGTAAGCAGAAAAGGCTGTCCTCCCCGATACCTTGTCCCCTGCTTCCCAGCAGATGATGCTATGCTGCTAGTCAGTGAAATGGTCCAGAAGCATGCACCTGAACTCTCTAGACTGTACCAAGCAATGAGCATCAAGACAGATTCTTAAACAAGAGAGAGGGTCTATTTTTGGACTGAGATGTTTCTATGTTTCCCCTTCTGACATAACTGATACATGGCTGCAGCCTTCTGATCACTTACTCACAGACATGCATTTAGAAGCTTTCAAAAAATTCATCACCTCTCCTCCATATCTTTCTCCCCTTTCTACTCTTAAATTAGCTTTACTTCCTCTTGTCACAGCTTGCTTACAAATAGAAAGCCTGTGTCTGGAGTCAATTAGAGCTGTGAAGTACCCCACCACGTCTTCATCTGGGTTCTCTTTTTATATATATATATATATATATATATATATATATATATATATATATATATATATATATATATATATATATATATATATATATATATATATATATATATATATATACACATATATTTATTATTATTATTTCAGGAGGTACAACTAAAAACTGCAGCTCCAAAAGTTTCCAATCAACCATCACATTCTATTCTTTGAAGAAGTATGCTTTTCTCCACAGTTAAGAAGTAGTTTGACATCAAACTACGCATTCAGCAGGAATATTTCCTTTCTACCTATATAGAGACCAACTGTGCTTCAGGAATTCACTCACAGAAACCAGCATGGCATGTAGATGATAAATGCTTAATGGCAATGGCATTAAAAATCTTTCTTCCATTCAAAATTAAATGTAATTTCCTTATTACTTTAATGGAATCCCTTGGAGTTGAAGTATTTAACTAGTCTCTTTCACATCAAGTATTCACTGTGAATGCTCCTTTAATAGTAGGTGTGTGAACTGTCCACTGACAGAATGAAAACACACTTTCACTGAAACAAAAACTGGAGAAGGCCACAGCAGCTTGATTTGGAATCTGATAATGGCTTACAGATTCCACTTCAGCTCAGATTTACAGTCAGTGTGCCATGGAGCCATTTACCACCTCTAACCTTTCAGGTTGGATTTGGAGAAAAGTATAAACTGCCCTATCACTGAGAAAAAGCACACTGAAGCTTGACTTTTCCTCTGCAATGCTGAGCTAGAAAGGAAGGGAGCAAAACAGAGATAAAACAAAACTCACCTTAAAAAGAGAGACAGAGAAGAATTGTCCAAAGTGCTGGTCACCACGGGGTTTCCCCCTTGTCACTGTCCTCCAGGGTCACCTTGAGTGGGACTGTAATGCAGTTCTAAGCATGGCTGGCTGCTATCACGCTACTAGCCAAACCCATCCTGATATACAAGATGTTGGACACACACAAGGAAGGCTCTAGGTGGTTGGCAGATATCAAACAGAATCATGTGCTGTGGATACAAAGCTGGTATCCAAGTGCCAAGCCATCTCCTGTCATTCAGCCTTCTACCATTCCCACAGAAACTTCCCCCTGCTGCCTCCCACCAGAAGCAAGGGGTATCCTGGCATGCTAGCCATTAAAATAAGCATCCTGGACAAAGGGAGGGGGTCTAAACAGAGTGGATCCCAGGGGCCATGGGATACACAGCACATCCACAGCCTCCTCATCCTTGTCCTGGTTAAGCTGAGCTTTATGCAGTCTGCGCTGCCATCCTAAATGCACCTTGGATTCTGCAGTTCACTCCTAGCTGGTCTCCCCTCTCTTCATTCCCACACATGGAGAATGTATGAGCCTTTAAGACCTACTCATCACCTCTTCCCCAAAATTGCCTTTCAATTTCACCCAGAAGTAATCTCTTGTCCCCTGAACCCCCAAAGTTCCCCCTGTGACTTTGCCTAATCACTTACAGGCACCTTGGGAGTACCTGAGACAACTCTGATTTCCTGCCAAAGTCTCGTGGGTATTATTTACTTTAAGTTCCCATTAGGCTAGAAGTCCATGAGAATTCACATTTTCTCTTTGCTGGGTTCTCAAGACCAAATACATGAGCATGGCACAATCACAGGCTAAATAAATGTCTCCTTTCAGATGCCAGGAAATTGGTGGTTTTCTTAATCTTATCCTAGAACACATTGCTAGCGTGGAAACTGAGCCTTCAGGACTAGGGATCCTTTGCCTCAACTACTGGATATTCTTAGCATCTTCTCCCAGAACATATATCACCATCAACATCATCTATAAGAAATAAGCCAGTGCTAGACAATTGTTTCAAAAGAGAGCCAACAAGGAAAACAGAACCAGGAAAGGGAAGGAGGAATTTAAAGATACCCCCTCAAAGAGCTTGGTTCAGTAGTAATAGTTTTATTTCTCCTAAACTAGTCAAGTACATTCAAATCTATGTGATTTATGGGCCAAACTATGCTCCTAAGGACAATTGATGTGACATTACATCAAGGAGCAGAGCCCAGAGGCTCATTTGGTTCATGGGAGGCCATAGAGTGCAGCTCCTTCAGGATAAAATGTATACCCAAGAGCCTGCAGGTGTAGCAGGCCAGCCAGGGACAGGCGCACCCTCTCACCACATTTCCAGCACTAAGGACAGGAGCCAGGGAAGTGAAGCTTGTCCTCTTCACAGTATAGGCTTTCAGGACAGTCAATGACAGCTGCCACACAAGGCCACGTTGGATAGGTGCTCAGTCATAGTGGCTATTGTCAAGGCTTATTTTTACAGTGACAGCCAGGAAGCTAAGAGGTCAGTACAACATTTATGGGTGATTTTCTAGGCCAGGTTAAGAGAATTTGAACTGAAACTCCAGCTGAGCTACAGGAAAATTACTCCCTCTACAAAAGGCTTTACCACAGACACCCTTTAAATAGGGGCCCCTCCACAGCACATTTAATACATACATACACATACATACATACACACACACACTCCTTACCATAACATTTTTCTAATCAAAAGCTTTTAATTCTTCCTCAATTCCTACTGCAAGTAAAATCTCATCTTCTGGGCACTTAACTTCTGTTCTGCTTTTTATACAAAAGTGGTATGTATTCATTAAAGAAATTCTGAATGACAGAAACAAGGTCACACATAGTTCATCAGCCAAGTAGCAACAGCCTAGTTGCTATGGTTTCTCCAGCTAGTGGGTATCTCCATGCTTGAAGTGTGGAGTTTTGTCCCCACAGTTTTAACTGTAAGGACTTTAGGCATTGGCCTTTATACCTAACCTGACAGTGAAAGAATTCTTCCTGGACCCTGATACACTCTTTAGTGTGCCATGTCTGACTAATAACTCCCCTACGCTCTATCATCATGACCAGGATCATTAAAGTCATTACGGTGCTGCTAACTCGCAGACTCAGGAATACCTCTCCACCTCTAGAAGCAAGCTCTGCCAACATTTGCTTCCCATTTTCTTCTATTTTCCTTTCCTAACTAAATCTCTAGTCCATTCATACTGTATGTACACTGAGACATATAAGAATGATTTATATGCCTCCTTTGAAATCATGATAACTCTTAAGTGCACAGTCCCAGGCTTAAGAGCCTCACGAATGCATCACATCTGCTTGTATCTGCTAGGGCAGAGCTGTGGCAAGCTTTGTGCAGGAGAAGGCCAGCACCCCTGCTCTGCCAGCACATACCTTTCTGCTGGTTTTTTTTTTTGTTTGTTTGGTTTTTTGGTTTTTTTGGTTTTTTTTTTTTTTTTTTTGGTTTTTCGAGACAGGGTTTCTCTGTCTAGCCCTGGCTGTCCTGGAACTCACTTTGTAGACCAGGCTGGCCTCGAACTCAGAAATCTGCCTGCCTCTGCCTCCCAAGTGCTGGGATTAAAGGCGTGCGCCACCACACCCGGCTCCTTTCTGCTGTTTTGAAAAGGTCAGTTACCTGTCCTCACTGCTACCTTCCTAGATGAACTCTGCAACTATTTCCATGTTCCGCTCAGAAAAGTTGTTAGAATTCTGATGGGAACTAACTCAAACTTACAAGCTAACTTAGATGAACTAATCCTTGCAATACTTGCTCTCCCTCCCAAGTTCACAGTGTCTTTCTATATACCCAGGTCTTCTAGATCACTACAGAACTCGGTCATTTACATTTCTTTTCAAAGTTACTGTTAAAAGTTCTTTTTTGCTATGACTGTAAATGCTTCTGTTCTATTTTAAGTGGCCATTAAGTAGATTCAGGATCACCTCCCATGTCTGTACACTTCCATGATCAGGCCATAAACCTCACCCCACCCACTCCTACTTGCCTTACAGCATTGGCTACAAGCACCCTCAAGCCTAAGAGAGCCAGAGTCCTTTCCTGTCATGGTAGCACCCGCTGTTACTCTGGCCACCCCCGTTCCCTCCACCCCCACCCTGTATTTGCTCTTTGTAGTTCCACAGAACTTACTATGGTCCAGGCAGCATCAAACTTGTGGCGGTTCTCCTGCTAGAGCTGCCGAGGAGTTGGAATTATGGGCTTGAGTGACCAGGCCTACCTACTAGTTACCACCTTTTCCATATTCTCTCACAGGAAGTTCTAATGTAACTTCAAGCTATCAGATGACCCATAATCGTTTTCTTATCAATATCAGGACATACAAACTTTTTATTTGAGAAAAAAAATTAAACATAAAACAAACTAAACTTCTAGTTGCTGTCTTTTAAGAAGTTAAGATAAATCTGAAACAAATTTAGTAAAAATGTTCCATTTGTTTAAAACAGTGCCAAGCTGAAAGCAGTTAGTTTCAATATTTCAACAGCTAGTCAGATAATCAGTTATGAGACATTTCTAATAGGCAAGCAGCCAAATAAATTAGTGGAATATAGCAATGCATACTGACATATAAAAATGATGGGCAACATAGTGGAATAAGAGAGTACAGAAAAGGCAAAACAAACCCAGGGGTATATTGTTGGAGAGTCTTATGCTCATTTAAATAAAAGAGTCTAGAAAGTTATACTCAATGCCCATTCTTGTTTGTCTGTTCTGTTTAATGAGCATATACTACCTTTATGATCAAAATTTAAAACAACCAACTTCAATTATGTATGTTAATGACAGTAGTTCATTGTGAGAGTACATACCATTATTTAATTTTATTTGTTTTAAAAAAAACCTTGCAAAATGCCAATTTTGAAAGAGTCTTTTTTTTTTTTTAAATCTGGATGAAAATTTCTAAGCATAGAGGGACTTAGGGAAAATATCTCAAGGCAATGAACAGTTGTCATCAAAAAGAATGTTAAAATACACTCTAGGAATTTCAAGACAGAAACTGAACCATGAGACTATCCTACTGCAAAGGCTCCCAAGGACCATGTACGCACACCCTCTCATTAAGAACAATGAGTGCAGAGAGTAGGGGTCTGCAGGACCAAAGAGCTAATTACTGCCCAGGGCCAAAAGGACTTCTAACTCAAAACATACACTTTTAATTCCTTTCTCAGTTCTCATGAGTCACATGTCTTGTTGCTTGTCTCTTCTTAGATTACAAAATCAGAGCTGACGATGGTGCCCCTTAAAAGGCAGCAGATTGTTTTAGTAGCCTTCTTATCACTGACTCTAAGTAGGTAGAAACATCTTGAAAAAGGAAGGAAAAATTGACTGGGTGAGTTCAGCTTGCCAGTCCCAGGATGAGAACATTTTGACAAACAGACATAATATATAGGGAGAAACACAAGCAACAATCTCCAGACTTAGATAACTTGAAGCCAGGAGAGAAAAAGTTCTCATCATTTACCATGTCAACTATTTCACAAGTTTTCTGTGTGTAAGTTGCAAGGTTCATTCAACAAGTCAGCCTCTCCTTCCTTGGGGTTTATATACTCTCTAAGAGGAATCTTCAAGGAATTTCTCTTTAAGATAACTTTACTTATTTATTTTGTGGTGTGGCAGGAGGTTGTTTGGTCATTATTCTGTTTTGTTTTTTGAGACAGAGTCTCACGACAAAGCCCTGGCTGGCCTGGAACAGAACATATAGACCAGGCTGGTCTTGACCTCAGAGATCCTCTTGCCTCTGCCTTTTGAGGGCTGGTATTAAAAATGTGTGCCACCACACCTGATCTATGTTTTAATTAAAAGAAGTTCCTAATGTAGGAATGACAGACATTTGTAGACCCCACTGATCTTTCACCCATTAGAGGGAGCCCATATGGATTTTCCATATGACAAGAAACCTCATGCATCAAGTTCGCAAATCCTACAACTGTATTATTGACAACATAATCAGCATTATACATTTGGCATTATAGGTCTAACCCATAAAAGGGAAACTCTAACGAGATTAATCAAAGACCTCCTGCCTAGAGAAGCCACTCAAAAATGACTAGTTTTTGAAAATGTGGGCTCCTGAGTATATGTTATAGTGCTTGCAATAAATCAACAACCTGGCACAGTCACCTTCTCAGTGTATACAAGGGACAGGTTTTAGAGTCCCTAGGCACACAAAATTCACAGAAGTTTGAGTCATTACATGGCACAAAATATGCCATCTTACATACTTTAATGTTTATAACACAATACAGCTCACTACTCAGTAAACAGTTGTTAGGTTGCATAACTCAGAGAAGAGTGACAAGAAGAAATATCAGTGCATGTTCAGTACATAGGCAGTTTTTAAAATTTCAATCCACAGTTGAATGAATGCAGTTTCTGTAGGAGAAGCCTACAAAGTAGAAGTCCAACTGTATCCTGACTTAACAACTTGGCACAAGACTGTCTAATTTTTTTTTTAAGATTTATTTATTTAATATATGTGAGTACATTGTTGCTGTATTCAGACACACCAGAAGAGAGCACCGGATCTCATTACAGATGGTTGTGAGCCACCATGTGGTTGCTGGGAATTGAACTCAGGACCTCTGGAAGAGCAATCAGTGCTCTTAACCACTGAACCATCTCTCCAGCCCCAAAGCCGTCTGATTAACTGATCCATAAGACATGGTTATATTTGTCGTGTACAAACAAATCTGATTCTTGATCCTTCAAGGTGAAACCAGGGCCTAGACAGGAAAAATCTTACTAAAATTGTTATAGAGGAGGGAATGATTTTAGGTCTAAGTCAATAGGTGACATGATGAACTATTGGCGCTCTGCAAGCTAAAAATGAGGAAAGAGGGATCTCCACTCACACTGTTCTTATCATGCTGAAGAGTATCAGCAACTCACTGACCACAAAAGCATGGAACCCAACCATCACTGCCAAAACAATGAAGCAAACAGAGCTCCCAAGCCTAACCCAGTCTGCACCCTAGAGAAGCTGATTGGCCATAGGGATCCCGAGTCTGCTTTTGTAATTGTTCTGGCTTTGTAAGTCCGGTCTTAGCTGTCAGCTGGATGTGTGAAGTATCTATCCATCTAGTACTCATTAGTCTCTGAGACCTAAGCACAGCAAAGCTGGACGATCTCCTGTGGGTCCCATCTACAAGGTCCAATCAGGGTATTCTCTCACTCTCCCCCACCTCCTCCCCTGTCTCCTTCCCTTCTTTTCTTGAGAATTGATTACAAAGTGTGCTGGGACAGCCAACAGCATACTAAACACAAGTGAGTACCCCTATATTACATTCCTGTCACTGAGAATCAAATACTTGACAACAGCAACTTAGAGAAGAAAAGCTTATTTCAATTCATAGATAGAGAGGCTGCTGACCATCAGTGAAGAAGGCTTGATGGTAGGGCAGCTCCCGTCTATGACAGTGGGAGGAAGCATAAAGCTGCCTGCATACATCCTGGTGGGTAAGGAAGCAACACACTGAGGCCAGTATAGGACAGGGATAAACCCACAAGGTCTGCCCTCCAGTGGCCAACTTCCTCCAAGTAGGCTTCCCCTCCTAAAGGTTGTGCAGTATCTCCAATAGCACCACCAGCTGTGGTCCAAGTTTTCCCAGATCTGAGACTGCTGGGAGGGAGGAAGCATTTCACATCCAAACAAAAACCAATTCCTAATCAACACACTAGAAACAGGAGGCCAAAAATGTGGTAACAATCAACAGTTTCTGAATGCAAAGTGGACAAAACTTGACTCAAACTTTAACCCATAATGAAGTACTCTGGCAGCACTCACCCCTACCCCAAAACAGTGTGTAATGTCACTGCAGCCTTGGTTCTAAAGGCACAGCACTGTGCATGCTGTCGTATCGCTTGATGCTATCCAGAACTGCCTCAAACACCTTTAGGCTAAGAGGAAGACTGCTGCATGTTATGAATGCAGAGATTCTACAGAACAAACTTTTCTTCTACAGAAGCCATGGTTTCAATACAGAAAACAAAGACTTCTAATACCATCACTACTCAGCATGGAAATATTCGATTAGTGTATCTTTGGAGTGTATCTTGTTAAAAAAAAAAATTTTTTTTGGTAAATTCTGTTTGATTTACCAAATTAAGTTTCATTTTTTAAAAAATCATTCAATGAATTTTGGCTTCAGGTTAAAATTTAATTTCCAACAATTTCCGAAATTGCCCAAAGCATACTTTTTCTGCCATTTTTGTACTATACATTTATTTATATAAAGCAGCATTTTCCACATTAACAATTTAAAACTCAAAATATCAATAACTCTGAGAAATGCTGAAAACGTTCAAGATCTTTCAGTATCAAATACTTAGCCAAGAGTTCATTCTTTATGCAAAAATAAACATTCACGTTAGTATGAAAACTTGCTTTCATTCCCAGTAAGTGATAGTTATATGTATTTCAAATAATTTTTTTTCAAAATGTATGATTATCAGTGAACATTTACTTTGTGTGTCTAATTTATAATCTACATACCTGAAGCTGTGTAGAGATTTCTGGGCAGAAAGGGGTCAGTCACAAGGGCTACAGTGATAGCTCAGTGGTTAAGGAACTTGCTGCACAATTGTGAAACAACTTTTGGATCACAGCATCTCTGTAACAAGCACGGTATCTAATGCATGCCTGGAACCCTGGCTCCAAGGAAGGCAGAGGGAGGAGGGTGCTGAGCCTTCCTGCCTTCCAGACTAGCTGAGAAAATGCAGACTCCAAGTTGAGAGAGACACTCTGCCTTGAGGGACCAGGCAATGATAACAGAGACACCTCTATCCTCTTCTGGCCTCTGTATGCATGCCCATGTGCACACACACTCGCGAGCGCACACACACACACACACAATTTTAAGAAAAGAGTTACAAGCTTTAAAAGCCCTGTGTGTGCACTAGAGCAGGCACACTCCTCAGGAAGGTCTGACAGCAAACACAGACCCACAGCTCTGCAGGCTTTTGCAGGCTGTTGCTCTGGCATGAAGGCATTCTAAGCCTGCTTGAAAGAAATTAACACTATCACTTCACTAACCACAAAGGCCTACAGACCAAAGGCTGCACCCTCATCTATGCAATCCAGAACATCCTCATGTCTAGGGACGTTCCATCACTCAGGCCTCCCCCAGTACATGGCCCTGATCATCCCTGTCTTGCTTCTGCTCTGCTGGCCCTGCTGTGCCTCACTGTCTTAGCTCACACAATAGTCTCCCTTCCTAAGTTTGGTATGAAGGTTCTCAACCTTGGTGGCCCAATTAGATTACTACTTTCTGAGGTTTCCACTAATTCTGGCCCAGGAGCCTTAGGCAACCTTTATCTGTGTTTTTGTTATCCTTTGTGCCCACACAATGCCTGACACATATCAGATGTTCAATCAGGTAATGGAATAAACCAATTACTAAAAAACAAAACTTCAAAAGCTGTAGTCTTCCTAAGTCCTGGGCAAAATCCATAAGGGCAATCCACAGAAAGAGCTCATAGCTGACATCATGAGTGCCTCTGGCACTGAGTTCTACATACAGGAAACATCAGTTATTGTAAACCACAAAGACACAGCAATGTGAAGTTAAAAGGCCAGTTAGTGGGTCCCTGGGCCCTCTTGTTGGTTCCTCAGGGTCCTGAAGGAGAAGGGGGAAAGGCATAAAAGAAACCTAGCTAATGACTATCTCTTTCCTGTGCCCCTTCCCACCCCAGCTTTACTCAAACCACTCTTCACTTTGTTTGCAAAACAGTTTCTGCCCTGCATTTTTTTTTTTTTTTACCTCAGTATGATTCAACACCCTCCTGCTCTGCTCTCACCGTCTACAAGCCGCACAGTTTTTCCTCTGCTCCTGGAGTCTGGCCTCATTTCCTGCCTCCTCCATTTCTCCCTGGCTCTCTGCACCTGCTACCAGACGCTGCTTCTGAAATGTGCTCCCTCACTGAAATCCTGTTCAACTAGGATTACAGCCAATTTCTGGGTAAAATCTAGTTCCAGCCCCTCCAGATAATAATCCAGGTGGTTCCAACTCACTTACTAGGCTGTAATATCAGAGCTCCTAAAAGGGAAACCAAAGAGGATTTGATGCTGGACAGTTACACTTGTCAGTCACCCCCAACTTGCACTGTATCTGCTTCTCCTTAAGAGAAGGCCTGAACTTTATTAATAAAACTAAAGCTACTATTTCTAACAGATGCTGGGCTAAGTATAAATCAACATCTGAAACAGTCAAGAGTCCTATTAGGACTGAAATTTTTAGAATGAGAAGGAAGCCTGCATAGCCCAAAAGGGAAAGCAAAGAGATACAGCCAATTAGTACTTACTAATTCAAGAGACGGACACTGCAAACCTATGTGCCTGCAATGTTCTAGATGCTATGGGTTCAGTACAGAGCACAGTCTCTTTTCTAGGGAGCCCAAGGTCAAGTGGAGACACTAACTAAACTATACACAATCCATTAGCAATGACAACAAAACCTTACAAGGAAAAGAAACAGGTTGTGGAAGGAAGGCCTTACTTAGAAAACATCTGATCCACATGAGGTTAATAGAGATCAACCCATGTGGATTCTGGGAGAAGTGTTCCATGTAAAGGAAACAACAGAAGCAAAGCTGCAGAGGCAGGAAAGGGGCCTGGTATGTGAGAGAACAGCAGTGACAACTGGATGGCAACAGGACAGTGCAAGGGGAGCATGTGAGAAGTAAGGACAGAGAAAGGTGGGGCTGTCACCTGGCACAGGGCTACTCTATGAAATTTAGGGGGCAAAGAGATGGTTTTGCAGTTAAAGGGACTTGCTGTTCTTTCAGAGGACCTGAGTTTGGTTCCCAGCACCCACATTAGACAGCTCACAAGCACCTTTAACTCCAGACCTGGGGATCTGACACCAACTTCTGGCCTCCTTAGACAGAAAGATAGACACACACACACACACACACACACACACACACACACACACACCCTACACACTCTTAATAAAATTAATATTTTTAAAAGAACTATCAATAAATAAATTCACCTTTCACAAAATCAAGATATAATAAAGAACAAAACATCATTGTTTGCCAACTCTGAATCACTGACGTGATTATATTATAACCTGAAGTGGAATCAGAACATCTGTGATCTATGTTCCATGATTATTTAGTTTAAGTTCTCAGTCTTGTTAAATGTGGTAACAGGACCTGAGAGGTTGCAGTGACTTCTTGGCAGACCTAGCACTAGCCAAGGTTTCCTGGTTTCCTGTTTCAAGCTACTCAGGAGCCCCTTCTGCTCTAGACATGCAGCTCGGCTGCTCACTGGGCTCCAGGGACCTGTGTAGTAGCTCCATTGTCTCTGAAACCTCTATAAATTAGTAAGGAAGAGTAGCTGCTCCTATATAGCATCTCCAGGCCCAGCCCATTCCCAAAGTCATTCAAGATAACAAGCAGGTAAGGTGGAAGCATCTATTCTAATAGATAAGTACTCAATGTGCTTGGTGATATCAGGCATGTCAGGCACCATGAGAAATTATTTGTCCATCACTCTTTGCTCCAATTCCTGGACACAGCACTCCCCTCCTAAAGTCACACTGGCCACAGAATGGAGCAGACATATGACCTAGCCAACTAAAGAACCTTCTTCCTAAGACCACAACAAAGGTTCTGAGGTCCAAACAGGATCAGGCCCATTCCTGGGGTTTTATGGATGGGAGCTAGCCATTAATTACGTGAGCTACTACACATATTTTGTTGTGGGTGGTTCAAAAGTAACTATTACTTGTAATCAAAAAATTCAGACCCAAAGGCACTTGCACACCATCTCTCATTTTCTCAGTCATGTGATATTTTAAAAGTGGCAATTGTTCTTAGAAAATAAAGGTTAACAGAGTA
The DNA here is from genome assembly GCA_902729485.2 of Mus minutoides. NCBI lineage: Eukaryota > Metazoa > Chordata > Mammalia > Rodentia > Muridae > Mus > Mus minutoides. The sequence continues at coordinate 650,246 of LR749925.1, read as the reverse complement.
ACTTCCTGACTTCACAAAGCCAGAAAGAGGTTCAAACCCAAGCCTTTCTGCTCCAAGTCCCAGGCACTATGAACTCAAGAAGAAAACTCTTTAACAACAGGAAGTCCAGCTTAGTTAAAAATGCTTGGGTGGGGTGAGCGATGGCTCAGTGATTAGAAGTGCTTACTGCTCTTGCAGACATCCGAGTTCAGTTCCCAGCACACATGTCAGTCGGCTTACAGCCACCTGCAACTGTAGTGCAGGGAAGCTGATGTCCTCTTCTGGCCTCCTGAGGGCACCCCCACATACACGGCACACACTCACACAGACACATGGGCATATGCAATGCATACATAAATAAAAAGGAATCTTTTTAAAAATTTAGGTGGATATTTAAGATATAATAACAGAGGAATAAAAAACACTTCTACCTCTGGCTCTAGCCCATGACCTCAGCTGCAAAGACATGGGGCCAGTCACTGCATTTGTCTGAGTTTTAAGTCTTCCCATCTATTAAAATGATTAGTCTGAATAAGATGAATTACAGGACCTTTAAAAGTACATTCTGAAAAGTCTATGGTTCTGTGTAGGTATACAACCAATTGCCCAGTAGACTATCAAGCAGATTTCAACTTAATGTCAAGCCCAATAGTTGGTAATAGCTCTCAGGGGACAGAGCTGAGGAGTTCTGAGCTACAGAATCCACTGGGAAATGAGTACTGGCTTCTGTGGTCAGAGGCAGCATGTGAAAAGAACAAGCCTCACATGTTTGCCACTATGATATTTCGCCTTTAACTCAGAAGTGCCACTGTCTTTCCATTACTGGGGCTGCCTGAACCTTCCAAGGATCTTCATCTGTGAGGCCATTAAAAGAAAACAGTCAAAAATGCATTTTCAGCACTCAGGGAACAATCCAACTGACCATGAGCTCGCTCCTCATAGGGCTGCTAGATGGATTGCGCATCTTAACTCTTCTGTTCCAAAATCCCCTATTCCTGAGGACTGAAAATCTGTGCAGCATTACTAAACCACCCAGGAAGAGCCTCCACACACCCAAACTGTGACATCCACACACTGCGGCAACAACTTGGCCAGGCTCAGAATAGAGCTATGATGACACCTTATTTTCCCATCCTCTTAGTTCAACCTGAGACATGCCTCCTTCAACATGATACATGGTGCTCTTAAGCTCTCAACTTTCTAACTCTCATCTCTAGCTCTCCTTCTCCCCTCCCCCCCTTCTCTCCACATGGCCATGGCCGGCCTTTCTTTTACCCTCTCTCTTTCTCTCTGCCTTTCTACAATAAAGCTCTAAAACCATTTAAAAAAAAAAAAACATGATAAGTGGTATGATAAGACATGTTATATATGATATATAAGATGGATCCATTGGAGTTTTAAAGTCTGTTTTTGACAAAAATGAACCATTTTATAGGTAAATAAGCCCTGCCTAATAGCATGAGTCTGGCTAATAGCTAAAATGGTTAAGACAACAATGTGGTCTCCTGGATCTTCTTCACTGTCTACATAATATTGGACTCTCTACAGCAGTGGTTCTCAACCTGTGCATCGTGACCCCTTTGAGGGGAAGTTAAATGACCCTTTCACATGGGTCACGGATATCCCGAATATCAGATATTTACATTATAATTCATAACGGTAGCAAAATTATGCAGTCTCAACGAAAATCATGTTTTGATGGTGGGGGGATCACCACAGCATGAGGAACTGTATTAAAGGGCCACAGCATTAGAAAATTGAGAACCACTGGTCTAGAAGGCAAGGTTCAAACACTGCAGAGTGATCTGCAAGGACCTTCTAGATTTCCCACTGGCTACCATAACACTCTTATTATTTTTCTGAGTGTCCCACATTCTTATGTTAATCAAGCCCAACTTAAGCTGATACTATCTCATGCCTTTGTGCATGTTGGTGTCTTTTTTAAAAAAGGTATTTTCTTAATTCATTGGGAATTCCATATGTGTTCTGATCATATTTATCTAGTCTCTCTCTAACTCCTTTCAAATCCACTCTCATCTCTATACCTCCCCCTACCTTCATGTCCCCCTCTCCCCACCATACACCCATTTTTTAAAAGCCTATCAAGTCTAACTGCACTGTCCATATCCTCCTGGCTGTGTGGCTACCCAGGAGCACGACCAGCATGCTGTTGTCTTAGCTGTGATGCCCTTCCTGGCCTTCTTGGCAATGAAACCAACTACTGTTATTTTAGAATGGGTTTTTGACATCATTGTCCCATGAAGCCTTTCTCCCAGGTGGGGACTAACCACTGTTTCCCTTGTGTCCTTACAGAACACCGGTACAGCTCACGGCAGAGCATTTGTTTATATTTGTATCTCCTCCACCACTATAACTATAACTCAACAGTAGAATCCTGTTACTCTAAAACAGTGCTGGTCAGAAAGTAAGTACTAGGTAGATGTTTATTGTTGGAGGGAGGAGCATTTATCTGATTCATACAACCTCCTGTGCTTCAACATTATCTGTAAACAGCCATTCATTAACTTGTGTGTGTATGTATGTATATGTATATATATGTATATATATGTATATATATATATATATATACATATATATACATATATATTTTTAATCTGGTCTGGGGGCCCATGCCTTCAATCTCAGCACTAGGGAGACAGAAGCAGCTACCTTTCTGTGAGTTCAAGGCTAGCCTTGTCTACATGGAAAGGCCCTGCCTCAAAAAGAGAAATATCAAGCAATGGATTATGTGCCAAGCAGAGGTGAGCTTACTGGAAAACCAATGAAACTTAAAGTTTAGGTCCCCCAAATTTGTACATTTCAATGCTTTGGACCATTTTGTGTGTGTGTGTGTGTGTGTGTGTGTGTGTGTTTATTTAAAAGGACAGACAGACTGTATATGCCCCCCTGGTACTCCGAAAATAACATTTACCCTTAGTGTCATAGATACAAAGGGATATAATGCAAACAATCTCTTTTTTTTCCTGTTTAGTGGAAACAATATCTGTTCATTCGTTCATTCATTTATTCATTCATTCAAAGAATAGTTACTAAGCAATATTGTCAGTCACACATACAGAAATACTGTCAATATGTTCCTACCCTTATGGAAAAGGTTCCTATGTTGGGGACACAGAAGCTGATTGTGTCCAGAGAACAGAAAGCAGTTTAGAGGACAGTTACAACACCAGTGTTGCTTAAGTGTTGCAGCTCTGAAGGGAAAAGCTTTTACCCTACACTGATGATGTCCTAAACCAGTCTCAGGAGGTACTGAGTCCTATCTATGCCTGGAGGCAAGGATCAAGGAGCGTTCAGCTGAGCGTGGATTTTATTGAATCCTACGAGCAAGAGGAGGTCCAAACAAATACATGGAAGGGCGAGGGGAGAGAGTGGTGAGAGCTTTGCGACGACACGAAGTGTCAGACTGTGGGAACTCTTGGCGAACTCACTGCCTCAGAAGGTTGATTTCAAGGATATCCAAGCACCTCTAGCTTACTTCCTTCAGTGCCCAGATATGCGTCCCTCTTCGTGAGAATAAACCTGTCGCCACCCCGAGCCAGCTGTTAGCTCGGTGAGACAGACTCTTCTGTCTTGCTAGAGACTCCCTCTCTTCACCGAGAGCTAATGAGACAGGGCCCAGTTTGGGGTCCAGGGGCGGATGCGCCCCTATCTCCCGCCCGCCGTTGCCATAGCAACCAGCTTACCACTTCACGGGCCCGGCTGGAGAAGTCTCCCTTGGGCCGAGGGCTTCTGCGGAACAGCTCGTCCCGGCTGCCATCGGCCCCGCCACCCACGGCCACTCCCAGAGCCTTATTCCGCGTCTTCACTGTCTTGACGCTAGCCCGGAACAGCAGTGTGATGTCCACCGCCATAGCGACCCGCAACCCCGGGCCTGAAGCCGGTCAGGAACACGTCAGCAGCTAGCGACCACGGCAAGAACTCGGTTGCTGAGGGATGTTCCGTTTTCGCACTCCTCCGCCTGGGAACTGTGAGCATAGAAGAAAGGTTCCGCTCTCCGCCCGTGTAACGCGGAGAGTGGAGAAAGGTTCCGGCCTTAACCCAGAGCAGGAAATCTCCGGTCCAGAGAGCTACCCGCAGTGCAGTGACACTCTTTTCTCCTCGCTGCAAAACTCAGAGGGATCAGACGCTTGGAGATTTCCCAGTCTGGACTTCAGGAACGAAAGCATCGGGAAGCTAGAAAGATCGCCCCCCTTATGATTCTTTAGGAGACGGGCGGGTGGTTTGGTTGACAGGTGGGGAGTGTCACACTTTTGTCATCAAGGGATCGCCTCGAGTAGCAATGAACTATGACCATCTGGGTTGCAGAAGCTAGGAAAGGGTAAGTGTACAGAGGTAGGGGCCAGAGGCCTTTCTTCTTCAACCTTCAGCCAGTTCGGTAAAGTGAAGTCAGCGCCTTTCTTGGAACGCACAGAGAATTAAACAGAATGTGTATATAAAACGTCCTCATGCTGTTTAACTCTTAGTATACAGCCAGTAGATGTTGCCGTGGTTGATAATATGGTTGTCCTTAGTCTTCTCTTACTTATAATGTAGAAGAGGCTTGAGCAGAGATCCCTGAGCGGGGATGTGGGGAGCAGGAACTTATCAGAGCCAGACTAAGAGAAGCAGACTGAGTTTCATGATACAGTGTTAGGTTTCTCCTCAACAAGCACTTTTGAAAAGCGCTCTCTTGAATCATAGTTATCATAGAGAAAGAAGGAAATGGAGAACAGAGTTACTTAATTTAACTAAAGTCAGCTAATAAAATTTTTCTGAGCACTTGGTTCTTGGTTCATTTTATTTTTGTGGACACCTTTCATTGAAAATACAATTATGCCACTTCCTCTCCTTCCCTTTTCTCCCTTCAGCCTCCTCAAGTCCTCTCCCTCCAATTTCTTCCATCTCTCCCGACTCAATCTCAAGTTGATAGCTTCATCTTCCTTAATTACTGTTGCATATATATGTAAGCATCCATGGATATGGCAGCATGATCCGCTGAAACTCTTTGTTGTTATTGTGTGTATATATATATATGGCTTCAGGGATAATCACGCTGTATTGGACAACCAATTAGAGGGTTCTTCCGTGGGATAGGCTAACTCTCCCTCTGTCAGCAGCCATAGTTGCCTGTAGTTTCTTGCCCAGGAGTATGACATCCATGGTTTAGTTTTAGTTCAATATCAACTTCTCTGGGTTTTCTTTTCCTTATAAAAGGAAGCACACTATGATGCGTGCTAAAACTGGGCTTTTAACAGTCATCAAGATGAAAAGCTAGTTTCGTAATAATACCAGGATCATATTTGCCTTTACACTTGCATGTTCTAATCAGCTGTATGGTTGAGTTTTCCAAGAGACACTGATCTTACAATGGGCTAATTGCAGAGCAGCTGTCTTCCATTAAGCCAGACTTAAAAGAGAATTGCAAAGATGCAAGTGCCAGTTCTTCTTACCGAGTCTTTTATTGTTTTGAAAACTATTTTCCCTATGAAGATGTTTATGTTAATATGTCATAGATGTACTTTGATTACTTTAGGCAGATGAATATTTCTAAGCTTCTCATTTTATTTCTAATATAGTAACTATCAATAGATAAAATCCAAGCAAGCAACAATTGTTTAAGGCCCTACATAAGTTTGTAGGAATGTAAAAGTTTTCTGAAATCAAATGAGAACCACAGTATTAAAGACATCTTTAAAAGAAATACATGTCAAGGAAATATTCATGTAACAGAAAAGAAGTAAATGATTATTTGACATCCAGAGTATAACACATCATCATTCCTGAGGATCACTGTCCATACAACTTGAATAGAGGAGGAGAGAAAGAGAGAGAGAGAGAGAGAGAGAACAAAATCTATATTAGTGATTCTGACTTGCATCTTGCATAAATGGTATTTTGTTTTATGAGTCTTTGGCTATGCAAAGGTAAGCCTGGGGCAGAGTAAATGGAAGGAGAATTAAATTGCCTTGCATAACAAAGTGGAGGAGTTGAATTAGGGGAACAAAGAGAAAGCCAGAACCTTGGTGGGGTCCAGGAAATTAGAAAGTAGATAAGTGGGAAGGGGTTTTATGTAGGAGGAATTGCTGAGCTCCATAAAGTATAATAGGGGTGGGTGGTGCCTTGTGTGAGCCATGTACTCGGTGCAGTTGGGTGAGGGTAGAAAGGTGAGCATGAACCTCCAAGTTTTCTGTTTAGGTCTGTAAATGAAGAGAAAGCTGCAGTGTAGATGAGGCCCAAGTGAACTCCATGGCTGTACAGCCTCAAATGATGGCAAATAAATGAATGCATGGAACTTGACAAGTTCCAAAGAAGAGGCCGCCTGTCCTCACCTTATGGCTTATTATCCTCTCCTTTGAATTTCTCCCACCCTGTAATGACTTAAATGGTGTATGTTCAAGAACTAGGTCCCTATCTAGATTTTTCTTAGACTTTATATTCAGACCCTATATCTTGTGGCTATTGGAACCCAAATCTTACTTGCAAGCAGAACTTTAAATATATCCTAGTTACAGTTACATATATGGATGACAACATAGGACCGTAAGTCAGTAGCCGTGTCTATATAAATATACCAACAAGAATGAGAAGATACAGGCAGATGTAGCCACATGCCTGGAAATGCTGACAGTCACAGAAGCTGAAGAAGCAAGGGGCTCACTCATTCTTCCTAAGAGCCTCAGAAGAATGTGTGGGTCTTCTAACAGTTTGATCTCCCTCTGGGACTGTGAAAGATAAATATCTGTTTTCTTTTTGTTTGTTTGTTTGTTTTTTGTTTTTCGAGACAGAGTTTCTCTGTATAGCCCTGGCTGTCCTGGAACTCACTTTGTAGACCAGGCTGGCCTCGAACTCAGAAATCTGCCTGCCTCTGCCTCCCGAGTGCTGGGATTAAAGGCGTGTGCCACCACGCCCGGCTATATCTGTTGTCTTAAATCACCAAATTTGTTGTTACCTCTTACTGCAACTCCAGGAAACAAATACACACCATAATTCCCACCTTTCCCCTGAACCCTGCTTCATTTTATGGACTCTCCTGTGCCTGCCTCACTTGGTTTGAGACACTCTTTCCATCCTCTGTCCCTGTTTGGGCTCACATCTCTTGCAGACAACCCATCTCCAGCTGCCTTGGGTCTGTGTCTTTCTTGACTTTAAATTCTGATCTCCCTACAATCCTCCATTCTCCGTGAATTGCAGGTGACCTGGACTCCCATCCTCAATGGGAGGATAGAGAAAGATGAGCCTAATCTGGTGAGAAAGTGTGCCAACAACGACACCTTTCATCCAGTGCTCAGTGAATGGACAGCCAATGGCCAACAGCACAGGGCGACATGTGTCACAGCTCTCACTCCCACCTTCTCCTTTAAGGAATTTCTTGGATGGAGGAGGGGATGTTTACAAGTTCTTCAACTGCCTGCATTATCTAGGGTGTGGTTTTTCACTCTGGAAAGATGTTCCACTTCTGAAAAGTTCCATGAGCATTCAGAGAAAGAAGAAATGCTTGCCACATAGTCACAAGCACTCCAGAGGTCAGTCAGTGACAAGCTTCCCCCAGAATTGGAGGTGAGACAATACCAGAGCAGCGCTCCACAAGAGTCTCATCACAGGGACAAAAGGGGTTCTATGTTCTTGGACATACTCCGTTTATCACCCCAGGGCTATGTGGATAGGTTTTAAGATAGAGTTACAAACAGTAAATGTGATAGGCATTAACTGTGATCTGAATTCTGCCAGTCATATCTCAGGCAATCGCCATGGGGACATTGGCTTATCTGAAAAGTTATTCCAACTAAGCCTTGTCCTCTATTATTTGCACGTTAGAAGATAAGGAACATATGTGGTGACACAGGCCAACTAACTGGTTCTTAGCAGGGTGCTCCTGTCATTAGCCTTGGTCTTGGGGAAAGACTCTTGTAGTCCCCTATACAAGTAAGGTGTCAGGAATACAGACCCAGCAAGGATAGGATATTGTGGTACACACACATAACCTGACACAGCTTGGAATTCAGCCCTGAAGATGTTCATCTTTCAGAGGTGGTCTCAGAAGTTTGGACTTACACAAGTCTTCACTGTGGTTCTGGCAAATTGGTCCTTGGAGTCAATAAATGTTAATGCTGAGAGTCACAACTTGAGTGGGGGGAGGTCACTAGCTAGTGTCCAAGGGCTGGTAAGCACCTGATGTCTGACGGAGTCCATTTCTAGGTGTCATGCATGTGTGGATCCTGATGAACAAAAATCTTTAGAGGAGCCCAAGAGAAGCACTGCGGTAGCTAGTATCCTCTGCCGAGCCTGTGGTACCCAGACACCGAGGCTTAGCCAGCCAGCTGACATAGGATCCCACACTTGTTTTTTGTCTCTCTGGACAGCAGGAGCCTCAAGGATTTTAATACCTAGAAAACTTTTCTGGGACATCTACACAACCTCAGACATCCAGGAAACAATTGCCAGAGGGTGCCAGGAAGCCCACACAAATCATCAGAGACAGAAAGACTTAGATCAGCATCCCTACGGAGTCATTAGCTGTTTGACTTCAGACAGAAGATTTCCTTGAGCTCTCCCTGAAAAGCCAGGAACATGCCTACCAGTCTGACTCCTCTGAGCAAGGACCACCCCTAAATGTTCTTCACCTTTTCTGGCGGCTGTCATCATCTGGTTGCTGGGCCACACGCACCGATTCTTATTTTCAAACCTGTGGAATCGGATGGACTACCACTTCTAACCGACTGAACTTGGAGCTTTTTGCCTTGACCTTAAGAGGGGTGCATTCTGTAGATTTCTTCTAGAGGCCCATAAAGTGAGGGCTTAGCCTCCATAGCTAAGCCTTAGCTTGGCACTGTTGGGAGGTCATGGAATCTTTAAGCAACAGGTTCTAGTGTATAGGTCATTGGGCATGTGCCTTCAAAAGAAACCCCAGTCTCTTCTTTTTCTCTTTACTCTCTGTTGAGTTGAACGGTTTTCTGTGACATGCATTTGCACAAAGCATCGAAACTATATACTAGTTTATCACAGACTAAAACTTCCAAATGTGAACCCAAATAAGCCTTTTTTTTTCCTTTCCAAGATGATTTTATCAGATGTTTGCTTATAGTCGCAGAAAGCTAAGATACTTGTTGACCAGCAGTCATTATGTCAATTCCATATGTATCTTCAATGTTATACAACACATAGTTGGAAACTGGGGCTCAGGACATCTTTGGAAGTGACCTTATTCTGCTACAACAGAAATATTTATTCAGAGATCAGCTGGTGGGTTATCATCTTCAGAACAGTTCCCTTTTCATCCCCTGCTAGGAGGTTATGAGAGAGAGTTGGGAAGAGGCAAAGGCACTAGTCTCCCCAGAGCACAGGCTCATCCTTCTGTAGGATGATCAGCCACACTGATAATCTCTATGTCTGAGTCTCCTTATGATCCATCCCTTGTACCCATGCCTCAGTGGGTGTCTGGGCTCAGGCATGGACAGAAATGCTGAATCTGCTTATTGTTGCTGATGTTGGGCTTGTGCTCCTTTAGGGGCATCTGGGCTGGGAATGGGTTAACACAAACCAAACTAACTTGGGGAGTGTGTGCATGTTGAGCCTTTGAAACATGCCTATGCTTTTTCCTCTGTACACTACGAAGTGTGGTGCCTTTAAAATACAGTTTGAAAGCATCCCTATCTGCCCCTCCCAGCCCCAATGTACATAAATCCTAGATTCTGCAGACATGTAGAAATAAGTAACTCCATCCTCCAAAAGCTTAATCTAGAAATGTTTAGATATCTAAAGGACACAGGATCATTCTGAAGTTTCTGATCCTTTCTCCCTCACTTCACACGCTAACCCTGCTTTGCTTGCTCCGTGTCAGAGGACATAGCTCCCAACGATGATGTAATCAAGTCACTGAAACTCAAGTCCCCCTCTTCTTACCCCCACAGGCTTGGAAGTTGATGTGACCTCTTTCCGGCGCTTGCTTTCTCCACCCCAGGAGCTTCATAAATCACCTCATAAAAACTTATTTACTGGTTCCCCTGACATAATAGCAGAATAAACTGCTCAAGACACCCTTGAAGAGTCTCCCCAGAAAACTCGAGACCTGTGCTGTCGATGTGGCAGCAGGGTCTCCAGCTTGAGTTTCTGTGCTCTGCCTTTTGACGGTGTCTTCTGTAATTAAGACAGCCAAATCCTCTTGTTTTTATTGAGTTGGATAGCGAATCACAGAATAAATGCTTTCCCTTGCACTTTAAAAGGATTTAATAGGAAAATATTTTTCCTACATCCTGTTTCAAGGGGAAAATGTGATTTTAGGGACATTTTATAGTTCACAACAGGATACTTAAGGGCATTTGGTTTTGCTTTAGTTTATTATGACTGTGTTTCTCTAGCATGAAGTAGTCTTTGTGATTATTTAGATAAGTCTATAGATAGACACAGAATTATGGAAACTTGGGACTGGAAAGGCCTTAAATATTAGCCAGACTAACACTCTTCCCTTCTTAGATGAGAACACAAGTGACTTGTCCAAGGCCACATGTTAAGGTAGTGTGATTCTTTGTGGCCTGACTATTGAATAACCTGGAACCAGCTTTATGCCTGAAGTAGGTGTGGCTAGCATAGCCTTTATACAAAGAGACTTTTAAAATCTCTGAAACCTTTGGGAACTGAAATACTTGGTAAGTGTGGATTTGTGTGTGTGTGTGTGTGTGTGTGTGTGTGTGCATGCGTGTTGTGTATCTGCCCCTATATCTGGTTAGTGATACATTCAAATGGTTCCATTGTTTTTCTAATACACAGCACCTGACAGAGTTCAGAAAATAGAAAACAAAGCTTAAGTTTCTGCATTAGAATGAGTCAAGAACTAACAGAAAAATGCATACAAAGGAAATTATCATTAAATGTGATCATGTAGCATCTTTTTTTTTTTTTTTTTTTTTTTTTTTTTTTTTTTTTTGTTTTTGTTTTTTCGAGACAGGGTTTCTGTGTAGCCCTGGCTGTCCTGGAACTCACTCTGTAGACCAGGCTGGCCTCAAACTCAGAAATCTGCCTGCCTCTGCCTCCCAAGTGCTGAGATTAAAGGTGTGTGCCACCACTGCCCGGCATGTAACATCTCTTGATCCTTTTTCTTGTTGCTACAATAGAATGTCTGAGACTTAATAATTTATAAAGAATAAAGGTTTGTTCTTATCCCAGTTTCATTTTTGTCACTGTGACAAAATACCCTGACAAAAAGCATCTTTGGGGAGGGAAGGATTGGCTTACAATTCTAGGTTGCCATCCATCGTTGAGGGGAAGTCAAGGTGGGATCTCAAACAGCAGCTGTTTTCACATTCACAGTCAAGAGCAGAGAGGAAAGAAGGTCCTCATGTGCCTGCTTGCCTGCTGCATGTGTTCAGCTAGCCATCTTCACTCTTACACAGTTTAAGGCCTAGACTTAGAAATGGTACTGCCTACAATGGGCTGACACTTTCTACCTCATTTAAGGCAATCAAGGTAGTCTCCATAGGTCAAGCTGATCTAGGTAATTCCCATTCAGGCTCTTTGCCCTTGAGATTCTGGGTTATAACAAGTTGACACAACTAACCATCACAATTCTCACAGTTCTGGATGCCTGGAGGTCCAAGGTCCAAGGGGCCACATTAGATGATATAGTCTTTTTTGCTGCAGAGGAGTCTGAAGAATCCTGAGGCAGTGCAGAGTCAAGTGTGAGAACAGTTTGTATAAGGAAAAGCCCTGCTGGCATTTTTAGCACACCTATTCCAGGTAACTCATTAATCTATAATGGATTAGCCCATGTATGAGAGCAGAGCCCTTCTGAGCCACTCCTGTCCTGAAGAGCATGCCTATTCCCACTCCTTAATACCTCACAGTGGATGCTGAAATCTAACACTGTTTTTTGAAATTAAAACTTCTGGTTTCTTCGGAAAGTTAGTTATGTCAAATGATGTTCTGCTGGGGCACACCGGTGAAAGGATGAATGACGTTTAGAAGAAAATAAATAAAACCTGACAGACAGTGGATGATGCTAGATGGTATTGGTAGACCTTACCATTCCTTGCTAGACATCATTTGCCGTGACTTCATAGAAATGTACCAAAAACTTCTGGTGTTCTGGCAGCTTCTTGCTGCTTCTGAGGCCAATTAACAGGGTAATGTGGAAGTTTCTGGATATGTCTGTTGATACAGACTCACATGGAGCTTTGCTAAAACAGATTCACGTGGTGTTTCACTGAGGCAAGACCCATGGGAGGACACATGATATTTGGAGGGAGTATAAATAGGACTCTTGAGTGGTGTGTGCTTCCATAGCTAGTTTTGCAGTGCTTCATCGGTCTCATGTCTTCCTCTTTGCTCATCTTCATTTCATTGAGAGAGGAATGGCAGAGAACTTCTGGTGTCCCTGCTGGTCTTGGTTGTTCCTGCTAATTTATGCAAATTCGGTGGAGGCCTAGCTGTTTCTGCTGGATCCTGCTACTGCTGCTGATTCGTGTTTGCTCCCCTAAGACTGCTGAACTGAATTGCTGGTATCTTGACAAATGGAGATTGGAATCACCCCAAGGAACTACTTCTGAACAGCATACAGCAGAGCCTCTCCATTTCTTCTGGATTGATGAGCTATTGCTGATTTGTGCTGATTTGTGAATCAAGCTGCTGCTGATTCATGTGAACAGAACTGCTGATAGCCTGACAATACAGATTGTATTTGCTCCAAAGAACTATTTCTAAACAGGTCCACATCCTACTTTGCTCTATTAACCTTTCCTTTCCACTATACCTGGTGGGGGCAGGGGGGGCTCAGAAGGGAGGTTAAAGCATTTAAGAACCCTTATTAAAAGTAGGTTTTGAAAAATCAAAGCCGGGCTGGAGAGACGGCTCAGTGGTTAAGAGCACTGACTGCTTTTTTGGAAGGTCTTGAGTTCAAATCCCAGCAACCACATGGCTCACAACCATCCATAAGGATATTTGATGCCCTCTTCTGGAGTGTCTGAAGACAGCTACAGTGTACTTACATATAATAAATAAATAAATCTTCATTGGGATCCTTTGAATCTTGTTTGAGTCTATGTTTTTTGGTTTTGAGTTGCAGGTCTTCGGATGCTTGTCTAGGGCTTTGCCATGTTTACTCTGTGATGCAGGGAAGAACTGACTGTCAGGAAAATAAGAAGGCCTGGGAAGGGAGAGGGTGTAAGTATAAAGTACTAGCTTGATTGGAGCAAGAGAACAGTCCTCCCCTTCAGGAAGGGAGAGGCCCAGGGCTGGGAGTCTGCCAAATGGGCTGGGTCCTCCAGAACCCTGGATCTTCTCCTTCTCAGCTCTGTTTGTCTGCCCCTGGGGGACACTTTCTTCTGCACGTCTCTGCCCACATGTTCTCCTGGAACAAGAAGCTGCAGTCTTATGCAGCTCAATCTCCCTACTTACTCTGTTCCCTTCTCCCTGAGTTTATGTACCCCAGGTTAGCCTCCGAGTCATCCTATATCATGCCTTAGAGTGATAGCATTACAGGGGCACCTCCCCATACCCAGCTTGAGTTGTTTTTTAATGACATCTTTTAAAATTGAAAAAAATTTTAAGAGTTCTGTAATCTTAGCCTGCTCCATAGGGGGTTGGAGGAAACCTGCTAGAAGGAATTAAATGGAGGGCTAGGAAGATAGTTCAGTGTGGAGTCTGAGTCCCCAGAACTCATGGAAAGCTCAGAGTAGTAGCGTATGTCTATAATCCCAGTGTTCCTACAGCAAGATGGGAGGTGGAGGCAGGAGAATCCCTGGAAGCTTGAGGACCAGCTACTTCAGCATAAGTCAGGATAAACAGCAGAGATAAGCTGTCTCCAGCAAGATAGAAGGCAAGACGCACCCCTGAGGCAATGCTCTGATCTCATAAGAACACATACATGTGCATGCAGATACACAGGCCTTAGAAGCTTCACTCCTGCCGTAGAACTGTGGAAAGGGGACCCTGTCTCTTTTGGCTGTCTCAGGCATCCCAGGCTTGGTGGAACTTGGTGGCACGGGAAGCAGGTCTTAGCCTGCTATCAGAGCAGGAGCTCTGAGTCACAGGAGTTCTGTGTCAGACAACGCTCCATCCAAATGTCACTCATTTGCTAGTCCTGAATTCTTTAAGTCATGTCTTCACCTAGATAGTGAACACAGTCAAGTGTGGTGTTGTATGCCTTTAATCCCAGCCCTCGGGAGGCAGAGTTGAAGGCCAGCTTGGTCTACAGAGGGAGTTTCAGGACAGCAGACAGTAAAACCTGCACAGAGAAGCTCTGTCTTGAAAAACAAAATAAAACAAAACAAAACAACCCCAAAACAAACAAGCAACAAACAAAAACCCACAAAAGTATTCAATAGAGCTGTTGTGTATTAAAAGAGATGCTCTACAAATAAAGAGGATAATACAGGTTCTGCTCTAGAGTTACTTACTAGTAAAACATACTGTGCAGCTGTGTAGCCAAGAGGCTTGATGGGTGATGCTGGGGCCAGCTACTGGTGGTAGCCATCTCCTTCAACTTCCGGAAGGATGCTTGTGTTACTTCCAGGCCTCTGTCTCCCCCCCAACCAAAGGGTGGCACTCAAGACGGAAGACTGGCACATTGGATCAATGTCTTGAGTTAAAGGAAGCCCTCGGGACATGCTCAGCCTCTGTGGTCTGGGAAAGCCATGGAGAATGTTCTGAGATTTGGAGCGTTATTCTGGAGAGCAGAAGAGTCAGGGGATGGGTGGAATGAAAGAGCTGGAGTGCTGGAGCCAGTGGGAGAGAACAGCTGTTCCCCATTTCTGCTTTAAACACAATGAGAGGTAATGAGTTTACGCCGAAGCATGAAGGATTTAGGCTAAACATTAAGAAGAATTTCCTGAATGTGGGTGTTGTTGGGCTTTGGAATGAGTTAGCAAGGTGTTTGAAATAAGGGCAGTGTTTCTTCTGGCTGCGGCCTGGGGGCCCTTGGGGTGGCTTTGCTCTCTCTCATGCTCCTCTTAAACTGGGGCATCCTAGACACTCATAGCAGTCTCTGCTTGTGCCTGTTTGAGTCAACCCTATGGTTCCAGGCCTTGATCCACTCTAGGAAGACTGACTGTGGGGCTTGCCAGATCATTGCCTCGGGCTATCTCCAGCTTGGCATTCCACAGATGCCACGGTTGCTTATGTAGGCTCCTCCAGTGACCAACATCTCTCTTTGAAATTTATTAAGAAATTCTCTGTAGGGCCTCTTTCACCAAAAGTGCATTTAATAAAGCTTGGAATTTCCTCACAACACACTTATTTAGTGGATATATTTTTAGGCCTGGGTTATTACTCCGCTTCACTCTGCTTTGTAAGCTCGGGGCAGGTCAGCACAGTGAGACTTCAGAGGTTTTGGACAACTGGACAACCGGGTCCTGACCACCTACCTACTGGGCTTCTCCCAGGCCTCCCAGGAAAGCAACATTCTAGTCATTTATTTAGGACTCTTTAAAGTGAGCTAGTGATTTTTATAATTGTTCTTCCAAAAGGCAGGCAACTCCTGCGGCTATGAGCTTCCTAGGGAAGACTTTACTATCCAACTACCCAACAAGTAGGTCTTGGTGGGGGCGTGTTTATTGTAAAGTCAGTTTCAAAGTGAACAGCTTTCACTCTGGGGAAGCTTTTAAGGAAGAGCTCAAGAGCTGGCTGTTAGCATTTGCATTCCCAATGTGCCTGTGTTGTTTCGCCCAAGGACTCTTAATTATTATCGCATTTATAAAGCACCCCTTCAGCATTAAAAGATTGTCCCACATCAGTTGCTTCCTGGAGATGCACAGGACACTTGCTGACCACAGATGAGTTCAGGTAGCAGTTGACCACCCCCTACCCTCAACTCTCGAATGCTCTATAGTTCCTGTGGGTTGGGGCCTGACTGGCAAGTGATGGCTCTCAAACCCAGCAGTCAGGGAAAGGTGAGAACATTCCTCTTATTTAGGATCACTGGGCCAACAAAGAGTGGGGATGGGGGCTGACAGGGCAGACACCCTAGAACTCACCACCTCCAGCACTCAGCAGCCAGCAGGAACTTCAGCCGCAGAGAGAGCCCTACCTCAGCCTTCTTCCTATCTCTTCTTGGTTTACTCTCCCCCAGTCGCTCTCCTAGCTTCCCTCCTTATCACTGTCTGCTTCTTTGGCTTCTGAAAGGATGCAAGTGGACTTTTCTCTGTCCCACTACCTACTGCCACTAGTCTGCCACAGCCAGGCCCTCCATCCCCTTACATCTGTGACAGCAAGGCTCCCTTCCTCCCAGTTTGTCATTTATTTGTCCTGGTCTTGAGAAGTTAAAGAAGTTAAGGGAAAGGGTACAAAACAAAGTTCTTTTCTTATAGCAAAATGGGCTGAAAGAGGATAATGAGGGTGGGAGCCAATCCTTAGGCAACTCTTCCCAGGTTACAAACAGTCTTCAGCGTTTGAGGGAAAGCAAATTGGCCAACCCCGTAATGCAGTCCTTCTTGTCATTCCTATTTTATAGGTAAGAGAAATTCAGATGTAGATGGTTATGATACTTGCTTAAGGTCACAGAGTTAGGAAGTAAAAGATCAGAAACAGAAAATGACCATCTCAGTGCCAAGGTCTAAAGGACACCTTGAGAGGAGCTGCCAGCAGGTCACCCAGCAGAAATATAGAGGAGCTAGAGGGATTCTGACATCTCTCCTCTAGACTCCTGTGTGACCAGACAGCACCCACCCGGAGCACACACACCTTCCTGTGAGGGAGGGTGCTTGCCCAAATACCCTTTCTGCTTAGTCGGGATTTCCTTTGCCGTCATACCTCTCTCTCGTGTCCTTATTAAACTGCCTATTCCACCCACAGGCACCTCCAGGCCTGGTGTACACTTCTTGCTCCAGAGTTACCTCCAGTGGAAAGATTTCTGCCTTCCCATACATAGTACACCTGTGGACCATCCTGGGCACTCACATTTGCACCGGGATCTCCTAGGATTCGATTCAGAACAGAAAAACTGATCCGGTGCTAGGACTGCCTCCTGAGTAAGAGGCAGTGGCTTCACTGGGTCTGACCTCCCTATTTCCTCCCCAGCTCTAGGAACATCCCCCTCAAGGAATATAATTTACATAAAATAGTTTCCAAACCTATTAAGGGAGCAGACATGGAGAGGAAACCCACAATTAAAGAGTTTTGCGCACTCAGTGTCTTTCCACTGACTGGGGTATCATCTTCCTGAAATAATGAGGTCTGGCAGAGGCTGGAGCCCAGAATGTGCACCGTATTCGAGTCTTCAGGGCTCTTGTCATCCTGGCTGGGGCAAGACACGTGAGGAAAACTTGGGCCTGATCTGGGTTTCCATGTGGTGGCAAACCGAAGTGGGCAGGCTGAGAGTCTGGGTGTGGGCAGGGGTGAACCATCACTGACCCCCATCAGTTGTGATGGACATCATCCTCTCCCCTTTATGTACCCTGTTATCTACAAGCCATCTATCTGCTGCTTGTCCTGACCTTGTTCCTAGGGGCAGAGGAGGCAGGCAGGTTGTCAGAGGTCTGAAAGCTAGAGTGACCAAGAGAAGAAAGAGTTGGCTGATGGCAGGATGTGTCCAGGGTGAGAGGACTCTGCCCGAAGGCCACTGACCAAGATGCGCTGGCTCTGGAGTCAGGCAGCAAATGCTTTTGTTTCTCTGTTGTTGAGACAACGTCTCTCATGTTGTATCAGGCTAGGCTCAAACTCCCTGCGGACTGCGAAGCTTCTGCTTCCACCTCCCAAGTGCTGGGACTCTATGCATGCACCGCTATGTCCTGCTTCAGCACTGAGTTTGAATTCCAACGCATTTAGCTGTCGCTGCTGGCTAGCTCCTTCTTTGTGAGATCAGAATCACATTCGATGCCAGGGTTGCTGGTGGATTGACAATTAATTGTGAGTAACATGCTTGTGTGACAAGATGTCATTCCTTCTAAGATGTTTCTGAACCCCTACTATGTGTGGGCACTGTTCTGGCTGTAGACGCTTGAAGGAAATGGAGGGAGGGGTCTGGCATCAAGAAAACCCTTTCTTTCGCTAAGGCGTTTACGTGGGTTCAAGAGCACTATACAATTTGTCTAAACTGTGGAGAACCAAACTGAATAAAAGAAAATACATGACGGCCAGAATCTCAGGGACAGGGGCTCACATGATTTCATTGCCCCTTCCCCCGAGCACGGAAAGCAGCAACACAGAAACAGAGAGAAGCTTCAGTGCTTGTTTTGAGGGTTCATTTTGTATGCAACCCATACGCTGTTTATAGAAAGAAGTAAATGTGACCTGATGTTTCAGCTCCAGGCACAGGATCCCAGACATCAGGGAAACCCACAGGGTGCTTTTCACTTCTGCGGCGTGGCTCTACCTCCCTGACTGTCTGGCTGCTTTCCAATGAAACTATATGCACAAACTCTACCTAAAAATATTTCATGAGCTATGTGCCAGCCTGGAAAACACGGCTCAAAAAACAAAAACAAAAAACCTGAGAGAGGGTAGCATCCTTCTGCCATGTATCCATCCATCCACCCACCCACCCATCCGTCTATCCAACAACTGCCCATTAACAGGTCCAGCAAACACTGTGTGTTAGGGACAAGATGGCAAAAGACAAGCATCTGGTGAAAATATGACTCCAGGAATGCTGTAATGAATGAATGCCTAAAGTAGTGGTCCTCTCACTTGGGATGCAGGGTGGTGAGCATCTTCAAGGCTAAGAGTCCTGGCACCATCCACTCACCCTTTGCTCCTCCTCCTTTTCTTCTTTTCATTCTTCTTGCCTCCTTTTCCCTTAGAAATAACTAACAAACACCTAATAAAGGATAGTGTGGAACAAAACTCAAGCTCCAGTTGGACACAAGGGTTTCTTCTAGAACAGGAGCAAGAGGCAGTTTCTGCTGTATCTAAATATCCACAGATGGGAAACTTGCCCTGGCTGGGCTAGAACTCAAGAGCTTCCTTCTTGCCTTAGCTTCCCAGGTGCTAGGATTATAGGCATGTCCTAGCCAGGACTCACTCCTTCACAGAAAGCTTTTTAAACGTCTGTATGCCCCAATTATTTGGCTCAGCAAATCTGTACATATAGGTGAGTAGGTCCATACTTCGTGAATCCCAGGCAAATCTGACAGAGGTCCTTCTCCTTGGAGGCCGCCTCTTATCTCATGTTTCTGTGCTGTGCCTTTTCTTCTCCAGTGGTTCTCAGTGGGGTCACCAGTCAGGTGGGGACCATGTCTTTCCAGAGCTGAACCCCGGCTTCAAGTGTGGTCTGACTCCTGTCCCTGCGGGCCCGTTACAAAGGATTGTGTTCATGTAACGAGGCTCCAGGAGCTGCGAATGGTTTTGGCAGCCTCCAGGGCGGACACCTACAGATCCTCCTCCCATTCTATCACACATGCTTCCCCCACCCACCCAAGACAGGGTTTCTCTGTAGCCCTGCTGTCCTGAAATATTAGCTATGCAGACCAGGCTGGCATCAAACTCAAAAAATCCACCTGCCTCTACCTCCTGAGTGCTGCGATTAAAGGCATGCATAAGTCTGCCTACCTGAGATGCCATTATACCTGGCTTCTCACACATGTGTTTAGGAAACATATTCTCGCCTCTCTCTGTCTCTCATGTAGGACAACTTTCAATGATGTTCAGAGTCTAACCCCTGCCCTTGCTAACCAGCTCAAAAATGCCACTTGGATCTCAGAACCCCAAAACCCTCTAGCTATTAGTCCAATACAGAGCCTCTTACATTGTTTTGGGAGAAAGGAAGAACCATGGCTGAAAACTAACTTTCTTTCTTTCTTTCTTTCTTTCTTTCTTTCTTTCTTTCTTTCTTTCTTTCTTTCTTTCTCTCTCTCTCTCTCTTTCCCTCTCTCTTTTTCTCTTTCTCTCTCTTTCTTCCTTTCTTTCTTATTTATTTATTTATTTATTTATTTATTATTTATTTATTGGTTTTTCGAGACAGGGTTTCTCTGTGTAGCCCTGGCTGCCCTGGAACTCACTTTGTAGACCAGCCTGTCTCTGCCTCACAAGTACTGCGATTAAAGGCGTGTGCCACCACTGCCCAGCAAGAACTTTGTTTCTTAAGGTGTCCCCTCCCTTCCCCAGATTCTACCAGGCAGACATGGTGTTGGAGTGGCTATGACATTAGTGCCCATATTAGCATCTCAGGTCTTTTGACTATTGCTAACATAGCTTAAGAAGGCCTAGTAACTTCATATTTCCTCTGAGAAAGTGATAGACAAAGACAGAAACTGCTGTGCTGTGCCCAGTGTCACCTCTGGGGTGTCTGGCCACAGCTGGCATGCAGATCGGGGGAGGCGGAATGGGGGTCCTTAATCTGTGTTTCCCGGGTGGGAAACAGCAGAGTCTGGGACGAGTGCTTTGGTTCCCAGTCTCCTGATATCTGGATCCACCAGCGCACTGCTGGGAGTCAGGAACTGGGGTCCCTGATGCTTCCACACTCAGGCAGGAAGGGGAAGACTGAGCCCCCGGACAGGGGCAGAACCAGTCTAAATCTAAGTGAGTGCCAAGAGTACAGAGGGGCTGGAAGAGAGAAGGCCTTGGGAGACAGAAGCTGTGCTTTAAGACAAAGGCCTTCCCCGAGGTGGTTCTTAATGAAGAGATGATCCTTGTACTGATTTATCTGATAGTGGATGTGAATGCATATACCATACGGTGAACCAGGGATTAGATACCTTTGGTGGGAAGAGATGCCCAGGAAGGGATGCCCATTGACCTAATGCTATCTAGATGCCTCATTAACATGGAGAACTCCAGGGGTTTATGCTATGTGACCCAGTGCCCATGGTCCTCATTGGGGCATCTTGGTTACATGTCCCAGAGCAGGTAGAGGCAGGTAGGGAATGGCTCCCACTCCTGCCCGTCTTACTTCTGAGACTCCCATTTCTCATGCCTGCCTGGTTACAAGGTCCCACATGCCCTACAAGAGACAGAGATAGAGATAGTTGTGGGGAGAGGGGAGGCAAGGGAGAGAGGGAGGGAATGAGGGAGGGAGGAAGGGGGAGTAGAGTGGAGATTAGGATACACATGAATGTTTGAGTGCACCCCAAAGAGCCTGCCAATGGATTACTGAACACTCCTTCATGAGCTATGCTCATTCATACACACACTCATTCATTTTGTTCCATTTACCCAATATTGCCAAGCAAAACCTAGAGACCACAAAGAAAATTGAAGCAGACAAACATATCATAGAGGATGTTTACCCTCTCCTAAAATGCCCCAAGGCTGATCGCTTCTTAAACTCCTTGGTGATTGACAGTATTAGGTATGCACAGAGGCCTGTTGTGAATGGACTCATTTAACCAGCTCTGAAGGAGACCCGTAATCTCACCCTATGACCTGGAAATACCCAGAGCCTCCTCACACCTTCTGATCCTTCTAAATGTCCACTGGATAGCACTTAGCACAAACATGTTGTGGGAACCTCAGAACCCCTAGACCAGTGTTTCTCAACCCGTGGGTCTCTACCCCTTCGAGGTTGAATGACCCTTTCACAGGAGTTGCCTTCGGAGGGAAGGAAGAAAGGAAGGACCCTGGCTCAGTTCTCTTCCCTGTCTCTACCCAGCAGACCACTGTGTTGTGTGGCAGAGACTTCTCTGTGATCTGAGCCAACGGTTGGGTAAGGTGGTGCTAATGGAATCTTTAGAGATATAGCCTCTGGGAGAAAACACTTACTTTGAGTAGAACACCATTTTCAAAGGATTATTAGAGAAATCAAATCCATAGCAGCTATGAAATGTTTAAGTCAATGCCAGGCTTCTAGCAAGCATCTATAACTGTTAGCTATTGTATTAGTTAAGGGTACTAATTAATAATCCACACACACACACACACACACACACACAAAACTCCACCCAACCAAAGCCCTCTTAATTGAATCCTAGACAGAGGAGGGATGTCTAGAGGTGGGTGTTATAGACATTTGTCCAGCAGCTCAAAGAAGGGGAGGATTAATATTGCTGAAATGCTTTCTGCTCATTCCCATATGGCTGCAGAAATCCTGGAAGGAGTTGTAGGGAATGTGGCTGAGAGAGGATCAAGGGAGAAAAGAAAGGAGAAGTGATGTAATTCTATTTCAATTAAAAACATATTTTTAATAAGCTAGGCATGGTAGCACAAGCTTTTGATTCCAGCACTTAGGAGGCAGAAGTAGGTGGATCTCTGTGAGTTCAAGGCCAACCTGATCTACATATTGAGTTTCAGGACAACCAGGGCTACACAGAGAGACCTGTCTTAAAACACACCCCTTCCAAATATGAACTCTGCAGGCTCCTTCTTTCTGCTATGTATGAATGCCTTGTGGGCTTCAGAGAGTTCCAGTCACTCTCTGCCTGGGGGTGGGGGTGGGGAAACCATCTTTTAGAGTCGATGCTAGTGTGCAGAAGGGCTTGGGTGGCAGAGAAGAGCTTGGATCAGTAGAGAAGGGCTTGGCTGGCAGATGCTGGCATTGTGCTTACGTTGTGTGTTATGAACAAGTAAAATCTGAGCTGGGAAAATCACAGGATGGTTCAGTGTTGCTTAACATTGAGCCCACAGCCTGGGGGCTAAGTCATGCCCTGGTGGATTTGGCTGCATTGGCCAGTTAAGAAAGCCAGCTCCCACGGTGCCGAGAGGGTTGAGCCTGAGTCGGGAGTGAGAAGCGGTCTCTGGAGCCCTGGGCTCTATCCGCAGGGGCTGGCACCAGGCTATGAAACCTGGCCTCTGTCCTTGCAGCTTCCTCTGCAGTCATCAAGCAGAGACTGGGCTTGTTTGCCTAACTGTCACCTCTAAGGGGGCATCCAGCACCTGTGTCTTTCCAGTGGCTAAGTCCTGCCAATGATGACTTGCTGTGCTTGTCACTGCACACAGAAGTATATCAGGTGGCTCTCCTTCCTGTGATTCACCATCTCAGGCTGGAGAAAGCAAATGAGATACATTTAAAAGCAATATTCAAGGCTGGGCAGTGGTGGCGCATGCCTTTAATCCCAGCACTTGGGAGGCAGAGGCAGGTGGATTTCTGAGTTCGAGGCCAGCCTGGTCTACAGAGTGAGTTCCAGGACAGCCAGAGCTATATAGAGAAACCCTGTCTCAAAAAAACCAATAATAGGTGGAAGAATAACATGAACTAACTAGTACCCCCTGAGCTCATGTCTCTAGTTGCATATATAGAAGAGGATGGCCTAGTTGGCCATCATTGGGAAGAGAGGCCCCTTGGTCATGCAGACTTTATATGCCTCAGTACAAGGGAACGCCAGGGCCAAGATGTGGGAGCGGGTGGGTAGGGGAGCAAGGCCGGGAGGGGGGAGGGTATAGGGAACTTTCTGGATAACACTTGAAATGTAAATGAAGAAAATATCTAATAAAAGTTGGAAAAAAAAGGAAAAAAATATTAGAAAAAGAAAAAAAAGTGAACTAGGTTCATTCCTGTTTGAGTCAGTAAATTTCTCATGGACTGTGTATTGCCTACCTGTAACCTTAACTACAAATGGTTCTATACTACTTGCTCCAGGAAATAGCAATCATGCCTTTGTTTCAAAAGGTTATTATTACCAACTTGTTATAACCATTTTGTTATGATCACCTTGTTACTATCTTGCTATAACTACTCTGCAATAATATCTTTGTTTTAGGATTTTGCTTTGATCAACTTGTTATGCTTAATCTCTGCTTCTGTAACATTACATATTTTCGTGCCAAATCTCCCATTTGGAAACCATGTACTCCAGAACTATAAACACCCTTATCTTATTGCCCATGGACAATCCATGTACACCCCTTCCCCCCCCCACACACACACATGCGCATGTGCCTGCCCCAAACAAACAGCTTGCTTTTATTAATTTGGCCATACTGATTGGACGAGGTAGTCTCTCTCCCTACATCTGTGGTATTAACACAAGCCCTCAATAAAGTGCTTTCCTTATATATATAAAAAACCAATAATAATAATAATAATAATAATAATAATAAGCAATTTTCAGAATCCTCCTACTTGTCACTTGCTTTAAAGCTTGAAGGCTTGGCCTGCCCTGTGGCACAAAGGACGTACCCCTACTCTGTGATGGAGCTAAGCCGGGTGTTTAACAGCATCTTCAGTCTGCTAGCCAGTCTTGGTTCAAGAAGGCAGCCCGTTAACTGCTCAGTGGCAATACCTATAATATCAGGTGACTGTATAATACTCAGGAGGTTGAGGTGGGAGGGTTCAGAATTTGAAGCCGGACTGGACTATTTATTGAGTCCTAGGCTGATCTAGGATAATAGGAAGGAAGCAAGGGAGAGAGGGAGGGCAATGCAAGGAAGCAGATTCTTCCAAAGCCCCAATTCCCTTGGCCTTCCTTGAGCCTGAGCTAAGTCTGCCTGGATCCTCTCCTCAGCCCCCTGCAGGAATCAGTGGGAGGAGCTGTCTTGGTCCTCTCCCTTCCCCTCCACTCTGCAGGAGTTGGTTGGGGAACTCTCTTGTTGCCTCTCACAAGTGCCCAGGGATGTTTTGGTTTTTGACAGCTTTTGACAATCCAATTGCACCGCCTTTGTGGGATATTCCCTGTGAGCTTGTCAATCACTTTTCTTCTGTGCAGCTGTGACAGGACATGCTCCTCACTCAGGAATTGTCACACACTGAGGGAAACTGAATTAAAATCGCAAGGGGTAGAAACAGCAGCCCGTGGACCGGTCATATCATGGGACTAGCTTCCTTGATCATAACTATGAAGAAATGGAGTTAAAGCAGATGCTGGATACATGACCTGGGTGAGCAACTGCTCTAGAAGGTCTCATGGGGACATTAAAGCAGATAGTCCAGAGGCAATGAGAAGAGCCATGTGTAGAAATGTAGGTACCATACACCAAGCAAAGGAACAGCAGCCACTGACTTAGAGGTGGGAGAGGGCCGGGCACAATCAGAAACATCCAGGATGCCAGAACGGCTACAAGAGAGAAAAGTACAAAGGAGCTGGACCAGGTCATGCAGCTCTCACGAACCTGTCAGTATTGGACATGGTTTCTCTAACAAAGGCAGAGGAGTTTGGTTCTAATCCCCGAGGAGTAAGTGCCTATTCATATGTGCACCTGTGCTCGACACAATTTCAAACCTACAGAGAAAGTTCAGATGTTGTACAAAGAATTTTCTTTTCTTGAACTACCTGAATGTAACTTGCTAGCCTGCTGCCTGCTGCCCCCACCCCCAGATGCTTTATTTAGCATGTTTATCTAAGAAATAAAAGGTCAACTCTCAAAATCATGTCACATCACATGTTCATATATCCTAATGAAGTTCTTTGTCACAGAAAGATCCTGTTCAAAAATCTCGTCTTGCCTTTCAAGTCAGGTCCCACTAGTGTCCTTTGATCTGGAATTCTTCACTCTGTCCTTATGGCTTGAGACTTTGGCCTTTCTAAACATCACGTGGCACTTTAAATAGTGTCCCTGTGATGGATAATGGGCTCTGGGAATGGGTGCCCTTGAGTACCAGTATCACACAGGTCTTGGAGGGGGGGGGACAGGAGTGAGGCCTAAGTTTTTTCCCCTGGGAAGAAAGGTGTCTCACTATTAGAGACTCAAGCTGTGACATGGAAAGAGAGGAACCGGAAGAGACTCTTTGTGGGGCTCGTTTGCAATTGCAAGAGTTGATGAGAACTCACAGGATTTGGAATCACCATAGAAGCAAACCTCTGGTCACCTCTGTAAGAGAGTTTCTAGATTGGGTTCATTGAGGAGAAAAGACCCACCATAAATGTTGGTGACACCATTCCATGGACCGGAGTCCTACATGGGGTACTGAGCACTGGAGTTCATCCTCCTCTGCTTCTGCACTGCAAATACAATGTAACCAGCCTTCTCCTGTTCTGACTCCATGCTGCCTCCCACTTTGATGGACTGTATCCCTGCAAACCGTGAGCCACACAAACCCTTCCCTCCCTCATGTTTCCTTCTTGTCAAGTATTGGTCACAGCAATGAGAAAACGCACTGATACACCCTTCCATCTGCACCTGGCTGCCATTCCCATTCCCTCTTGGTTGGATTTAGGACATGCATCTGTTGCAGAAATATCACACAGAAATGCTTGCTCTCCTTTTATCTTATTGGCCAGCACACCATTTCAGTGTCCTGTTATCAACAGTGCTTACACAGATGAGCCAGGATAGATCACCAGGTCATTCACTGTATGTTAGTTTTTTTTTTTTTTTTTTAACTATCTTCCTGTCTGAAACTGATAATCATCTTTATGCAACTACTCTGTTCTTCATCAGATTGTATTTTTTTTCAGCTACTTATCACCCCATGTCCTGGTTTCCTATTTTACATTATAACTTATCACTTACAACAGTCTGTGTGTATTTATACTCCCCAGAAGTGTCCAGATATACCTACTCTGCTTTTCTGCCTTGTTCTCATCATTTTTGAACATTTACTTTTCTGGGTAAGAAAATGTCACAGGCTTCTCCACTCAGGGTATTTCAGATAATGATTTCAGTCTTTGGCTTCTTTTTTTGTTTGTTTGTTTTTGTTTGTTGAGACAGGGTTTCTCTGTATAGCCCTGGCTGTCCTGGAACTCACTCTGTAGACCAGGCTGGCCTAGAACTCAGAAATCCGCCTGCCTCTGCCTCCCAAGTGCTGGGATTAAAGGCGTGCGCCACCACCGCCCGGGGATAATGATTTCAGTAGAACAGTGGTTCTCAACCTTCCTAATCCTGCAACCCTTTAATCCAGTTCCTCATCTTGTGGTGACCCCCAACCATAAAATTGTTTTCATTGCTACTTTATAACTATAATTTTGCTACTGGTATGAATCATGACGTCAATATCTGATATATAGGATATCTGATAGGCAGCCACTGTAAAAGGGTCATTGGGCCCCAAATGGGTCACAACCCACAGGTTGAGAAACACTGCATTAAAGTAGAATGGAGCTGGAAATTCACAACAGGTGATGTTTCTGTGTCTGTCCCAAACCCACTGTTTGTGGGATTCTGATGTAAGTAAGTCTGTGCTGCCCATGATGCATAGCTAGCCTGTGCAAAGATCCATAACCAGTCTGTGCATTGACCTTCGGCCCACTGGGGAGCAGTAAGCAACCTTGCTGATCATGTACTTGCTATATCCCCGTCCCCCTGAATCTGATCTTGAATTCCATATCGTGGATGACTTTGAACTTCATTCTTTCTGCCCCCACCTCACAAGTACTGGGATTATAGGTGAGCACTACACCAGGCCCAGCTTGTGTAAATTAGGCATGAACCCCATGGCTTTTTGCATCCTAGGCCCCACCGCCCACTGCTATACTATATATACTTCTTACTGTTATTTTACAGCCTTCTTCTCTTAGAACCGAGCTCTCTGAAATGGGCCGCATTTTATATTAGCAATGAATCCCATCTCCTTTTTCATGATCTCTCATTAACTTTGTTTTCTCTTGGGCTTGATCCAGTCTGCTTTTCTGATGGTAGCCTAGGAACCCTGGCTTACTTATACTTGGGTCCTAATTCCAGATGTATGGCTAGCTATGCCAGCGAGGCTTGGTCTCTGTGGTGGGCAGGCATCCTCTCCAGTGAAGAACTTAAGGTTGATTGTGGGTACGTTCTCAGATGCCCTTATGACAAAACCATCCAACAGTGCCTTCCTCAGAACAGACACTGGTTGTTACGTGACTAGAGATTGGATGGTTCTTCAGTCACTGGTACCCCCTTAAGTCTTGCAAAGACTCTCCCGACTTTTCAAATCTCCCTCTCTGGCTTTGAACCCCAACAACTATCATAATTCAGATCCTTGCCTGACTTAGTAGAGCAAGGGCTCTTGACACAGGTTCAACACCCCTTTTCATAGGCAGAAGGTTGAGGTATAAAATACACATGAAATGGTGTGGGGTGGCTGTCTCAGTCAGGTTATTGACCCCCTGCATGTTTCAGGATGGGACGTAACCAGAGTTCAGAGATGCTGAGGAACATGCCTGAAGACATCCAGAAGGCTGGTAGGTACCAGCCTTGGATACCTTTGTTCTGAGGGCCCAGTCCTCAGCCCCACCCTCCACAACAGGCCCTGCAAATCGTAGCAACATGGATAGCCTTTCCATTACAAAATGTCTGAAAAGATTTTTTAGAAAAATACTGTAATTTTGCCTGTACATCCATTTACAGTATCTGTGACTTCTTAGGAGTGGCGAGCTTACGGGGAAATTCTTGCAAAGTGAGAAAATCTAAATCTTTTACCTGTAGTGAGACTTTTTTTTTCTTTTTAGGTGTAATTAATTGAACAATTTATTATGTTGACATGGTGCTACCTTGTGTGGACATTTAATTAAACATTTATTAGGTTTGACTTTGTAGATTTCTTTTCTCCTGGTGGAGCCAAAAAAATACTCTTCCAGTTCTCCAACATTTTTGTTGGAGAGGCCTGCTAGTGGTTGGGTAATGGCAGACTTTGTCTGGGCCCAGGTCACTCCCCACCATGGCCAATCCTGGCCCACTGGGGATGAGGTAAGGTGCCTCTGGTCCTTGAACTTGAGCTGTGATCTGAATTCCCTTCTTAGCACTGCTCTGCTGAGCACTCCAGAGACACCATGACTTAACTAGATCTTTGCCTGACTCAGAGTGAGGATTCTTGTTGGCACAGGTTCAGTGTACCTTCTCATGGGTACAGGGATTAGGCACAAAATGCACCAGAAAGGGTATGGAGCCCTGGCATGCCTGTCTCAGGCTGCTGACATAAAATATCATCCCCTGATGGCAACTGACATGTTTCATAGATCTGGAGGCTGAGGAATAAAAATAATGACCCAGCCAATTCTGTGTTTGGAAGGGCTTGTATCTAGAAGGGCTCATGTC
Source organism: Mus minutoides (assembly GCA_902729485.2). Classification (NCBI taxonomy): domain Eukaryota; kingdom Metazoa; phylum Chordata; class Mammalia; order Rodentia; family Muridae; genus Mus; species Mus minutoides. The sequence goes on along the minus strand of LR749925.1, from coordinate 621,524 downwards.
ACCCTGCCTCAGCTGCTTTCTTGCTTCGGCCTCGCCCTGCTGAGAGAGAGCCATTTCTCTGTTCTTTTAGTAAAGACTCTGGTCCCAGACACAGAATGCCACATACACATCAAAACCTAACTGCCTCCAAATGCCTCTCCTATAGATGCCACCACATGGAGACATTTGAAAAGACTACAGGAATTTGGAGGCAGATACCTTCAGTCCACATGATCATGGTGCAGCTGATGCTGCAGTCTTTGAGGAAAATCTCTGGGCCTCAGCTTCCTCTTCAGGATATTGAAGATGGACCAGATCTCTGATGTGGGTTCTTGGGATGAGCACTTTGAGAAGGAAGGATGTCTAAAGGCCTGCTTTGGCAAATGGGTCAAAAAGATACCCCAGAAGAGGCAATTTGTTATTGTGGGTTTTCCAGCTGAAGTCTCAGCGACCCCCTTCCCTTTTCCTTGAATCTTTAGCCTTTGAGACCCAAGTGATCCTAGAGCACCACACCTGGCCCAGGGTAGGTAGGTACTCAGTGCATGATTACCAGGTGGGGAATGTCCTTTCCAGGAGGGAGATGGAGGCACGGTGGGGTCTGGGCCGTTGCAAACAGAAGCCAGATGCTGGGAGGTTCTGAACATCAAGGAGAGATTTATATTTTCTAAATAGAATTAACTTGCTAATTTCACTGGGAGCTATTCTGCAGAACTCAGAGGACAGTTTTCAGGAGTTGCTTCTGTCCTTCCACCATGTGGATTCCCGGGATGAACCCAAGGGAACCATCTTGGTGGCCCAAGGAGAACATTTGCAGTCTGTGGGTTGTATGGCCATCTTCTTACCTGCAGCCAAACCAGGAGCTGCCAGTGGTAGGTAACCCAGGGATGCTGGGGTCTTTTTTTTTTATTATTAGTTTTGCCAGAACTCTCAAGGATGGAGACTGAAGACTTAGAAAATCCAGACTCACCCTCTTCACCCATTTTCTCAAAGCCTCTGGATTAAGGCAGCAGTCTGGGAGTTTGGGAGATGAGGAGCTAGCTCTGGTAGGGGTGCAGATGTGACTGGTGACTCTAAGCCAGCCCTTCACCCTCTCCAAGCCTAACCCTAACCCTTATGAAACCCAAAGGCTGGGGCTAAAAAATTTAGCTCTATGGGCAGAGTGCTTTCCTAGTGGGCATGGAGTCTTGTGGCAAAGTCCAGCATGTGGCACACCCATAATCACAACACTTGGAAGGCAGAACCAGGAGGGGTCATCACTATATTGTGAGTGTTGGGGGTTAGCCTGGGTTACAGAAGATCCTGACACCACACAAACAACCAAAGCAAAGTTCCTCGGGCAAATCCAGGGGCAATCTTATGAGATGCAGTAGCTCCTGGGGTCTTGTTGGGGACAGCAGTCGTAACAAGTCCCAGCTGAGGTAGTTCTTCCTGCTCTTCCGGATCATGCTTGAGCAGCTGGGCGAGGCTCCGAGCTGTAGGCACAAAGCAAGAGTTGCCCAGGTTAGACCAGTGGAAGTAAGATGAACAAAATATGGCCAGGCTTCAGAGGGCTCCTTTGACTCCCCAGTTACGAGCCAGCCTGGCGTTCAGCGTGAGCAGTCACAAGCATGTGCAGAGATTTTTGCTGTCCAGAGCAGCTGTCACATCCTTGAACCCAGATGACCCCTCCACATACCCTGCTGGGTAAAGCGGACATGGCTGAGAATCCATTCAGTACCATCAGAAGATCCAGGCTGGAGTACAATAGCCCCATGAAGCATTGTTGCTTAGCTGCTCTTTGATTTCCTTAGACTCTGTTTTTGGCGCCTGCCCCCTGACTCCTTCTCTTTTGTCCTCTAATATATCCCCTCCTTGTTCTTGGCTCCACCCTCCCCCAGTACACACACCAGGTCAGGAGGAAAAAGCCAGCGTATCCACCCCCAGGTTTCTCACTTTTGATCTTTACTCCTCTGACCAAACAGAAGATGGCTTCAGGGACCAGCATTTGGGCTCAGTTTGGAGTGACCTGCCTGGGTCACTGTATCTTTTCTCTTTTGTAAAGATGACAAGTTGGCCTGAGGTGACATTTGTGGAAGTTTTACATTCTCTGGGGCATTGTGCTCAGCAACAACATCCTTGCCACCACCCTACAGAGCAAGAACCATAACTCTGCTCAACAGCGATGAAGAGATGTGGCTTTAAGGTGATGACCTGCCTAAGGTCACCCTGTGGGTAGGTGATGGAGTCAGGACACTACCTGGTCTCTGTAGACCCACACCAAAGCCCACTGTTGACACGCTTGTAAAAGCAGCACAGAGAGCTCATGCCCTGTGTCCAGTTTTCCTTATCAGGGCTTGTTGTGTGTGTGTGTGTGTGTGTGTGTGTGTGTGTGTGTGTGTGTGTGTGTAGTAACAACCTCTGGCTGTCCTGAACTTGCTTTGTAGACCAGGTTGGCCTCAAAATCACAGAGATTTGCCTGCCTCTGCCTCCCAAGTTTTAGGATCAAAGATATATGCCTAGCTCATTAGGGCATCTTGAAAAGCTATAGTTCAATATTGCAACTGAAGCAGTTTTCTGATACAACCCATTCTCTTACTCAGGCTTCCACAGGTGTGCCTGTATTTATGAGTGTGTGTAAGTAACACTGATGTAATCCTAGTCAATATACAGAGCAACTGGGTCACCCCTCAGCCCTTCCTGTCCATCTACTTTTCTCCCTCCACATTTCTTATAACCACATGTCTATTCCACATGTCTATGATCTTATTATTTTAAGAACGTTCAATGAACAGAAGCATGCAGAAGTACGTGTGCTTTGGGGAGTGACTTTTTCACTCAGCATAAATTCCGTGAGATTACTAATCCCAAGAACCTACCATTTGCTCCTGTATTAGTCAGGGTTCTCTAGAGACACAGAACTTATGGAATGATTCTCTTCAATATAAAAAGGGGAATTTATTGGAACAACTTGTAGGCTGCAGTTCAGCTGATCCAACAATGGCTAACTGCAAACAGAACGTCCAAGAACTTAGTAGCTGTTCAGTCCTATAAGGCTGGATGTCTCTGCTGGTCTTCTGTGCATGCTGGCGTCCCGAAGAAGAGGCTCCAAGGCTCGTGAGGGAATGGATGTGCTAGCAAGGCAAAGAGCAAAAGCTTCCTCTGTCTGTGTCCTTATAGACACTTCCAGCAGAAGGCATGGCCCATATTAAAGATGTGTCTTCCCACCTCAAGATCCAAGTTGAAAGCCCATATCTTTCAGCCATAAGATCCAGATCAAAGGTGTGGGTCTTTCTTCCTGACCCAAAGATCCAAACTAGAAGTGGGTTTGTCCACTCCAAAGCCAGCAGAAAATCTCTCACAGGGGTGCCCTCCACTTCTAGAATGTAGTTTGCTCCATATAGTCAAGTCGATAACCAAGAATAGGCATCACAGCTCCATTATATTATTACATAACATCCTATCCAACAAGAGGGCATCTGAATTTCTCATTGCTGTCTATGGCAGATAGTCATGCTAGAAACATTCATAAACTCATGGTTGTGTGAAGTTTTTATTTTTCCTGATAAAAATGTTCAAGAGGCCATTGATAAATGCTCACCTACCCTTAGTTCCTAAAGTTCATTTCTTGCTCTTCAAAAAATATCACTTCAAGAGCCCTCATTCCTAAGTGAAAAATGATTGACAGCTGGTGGGTGCTGGGGGGGGGGGAGAGCATCAGTCTTGTTTAAAGGTGTGACTCATGGTAGGTTGACCATGCTCAGTAGATGATTCCACACCCATGAATACATGGGCAATACAAACTGAACTCAAGAGTGTTCTATTAAAAAAAGCAATATCTACAGTCAACTTGGAAAAACAGCAAGAAGAATGGTTGTCGGGGCTGGTGATGGTGATATGTCTGTCTGTCTGTTTTGGAGGGTTACTATCCAATGGGTATAAAGTGTCAGCCATAAAACTAGAAAGTTCTAGAAGGAAATACTGTTTCAGTTTTCTCATTTTGGTCTTCATCTTTCTGGAATCCGTTTCTGTGGATGGTGTAGGTTAAGGGTGAGACAGCTCAGGTCTCTCTATGGCATTTTGGTTAAGCTGAAGACAGCGAGAGAAAGCATCCCCTTCCCCCACTGAATCAGTGTGGGAACTATGTTTTAAATCAAGAGATTCAATATACAGGAGTCTATTTACGAATTCTCATTTTTTTCCTCCATTGTTATGTCTATCTTCATACAGTTACTAAGATATTCTAATTTTAGTTACATCAAAAACGCTTGCTACCTGGTACCGTGGGTGTGAGACATACTTATTTCTCAAGTTGTCCTCACTGTTATTGGCTGGCTAGGTCTCTATACGGAAGTTTAGAACTAGCCAATTTCCATGAAAACCAAAAGCAAAAGCAAAACCCCCTAACTGGTTTGCTTTGTTCAGCTATGCCCAGGATCCAGCGGAAGGCCTCCCTCCTGCTAGGCCAGCGCTCTACCATCCCCATCCCCACTCCTAGGTTGGGGTCTGAAAACTTAGATAAAAGTTTGGTAAACTTCTCCAATAATGAGTCAGTCAGTAAATACTTTCTCAGACTATATAATCTGTTTCTCCTGTCCAATTTAAGTATTACAGTATAATTACCGACAGACAATAAACATGCAAACGAATGGGTGGGGTTCTGTCTCGACTCAGGGTTATTTATAAGACCAGATGGTGGTTGGATTTGGCTGACGGGTGCCGTTAGCTGCCTCCTGGTTTAAATAGCTTATGTTTAGCTTTTCTTCCCTTCTCATGTTTACAGTTAAATGTATGTTATTGTGGGACTGTGAGAGACGGAGCGGCAGTTAAGAGCACTGCTGCTCTTGCAGAGGATCCAGGTTGTTCACAGCAAATCTGGGATGCACTCAAATCATGCAGCTCACAGCCTCCTGTACCTCCAGCTCCAGGGGATCCAACGCCCTCTTCTAGCCTCTGAGGGCACCTGCACTCCTGTGCACACATAAACACACAAGTGCACCTATTTAAGAATAAGTAAATCTTCAATTATGTTTTAAGCTTTCCTGTAAGCTTGAATCACCTATACTCAGCAAGTTGTTTTGTGTCATGGTTGTATTGTTTTTATTATTATTATTATTATTATTTACTCAAAATATCTTTAAATGCCTGCTGTGGCTTCTTTTTTAATTCACAAATTATTCTGGCTCCATCTGGACCTCCACACAGTCAGGGGCTCCTGGTTATGTGTTAACTATTTTCAGCTTACTGGCACCACAGTGCCAGAGTGCATCTCTCCATGAGAACCCTTTCTAATACGTCAGGACTCCTCTACGCACAAGCGGTGTAAACAGTCCATGTGCTTCTGGGAAGAAGACGTATCCTGGAGTTGGTGCTTTGTGTGTTTTTATTGGTCCAAATTTGCTAATTATCCTCAAATATCCTGTATCTTGGCCAAAGTTTGGTCTCCTTTTTTTTTCCGCCCAGTAACAAAGAGGTATGCTTAAATTGCTAGTATTACCAGGTATTTTATTTCTCACTTTCTTTCTCTCCTCGTCACACAAGAGTCTTATTTATTCTTAAATAATTTCATACAGTGTATCAGATCATGTTTACCCCTCCCCCATCTTTTCCCATGACCACCTTCTCCACCCTCCCTCCCTTCCCACCCAACTTTGCGTTCTCTTCTCCCTTCTCATGCTCATGAGGTCCAGTTAGTGTTGCTGAAGCACTCTGGGAAGCGGGGTCTACCCTGAGTGTGGTGGACTTTCCAGGGGTCCCATCAGTAAGGGAAGCTGCCTCCCTGCCCCCAGCAGCTACCAAAGGCCAATACCTCCTCAGTTAGGTGAGAGGTCATGCCCAATCTCCCCAGCTATGCTGGAATTTTGTCTAGCCTGGGCTTAAGCAGGCTCTGTGCAAGCTGTCACAACTGCTGTGAGCTTGTATGTGCAACTGCCATGTTGTGAGCACACTGTCACCTTTATGTTACCACCTCTGGGTCCTACAATCTTCCTGACTCCTCTCCCATGGTCCCTGAGCTACCCTTTGATTTCACTGGTTGTTTTATTTTATCTTATATAATTAATTTTTATTTTATGTGTATCGGTGTTTTGCTTGGAAGGTTGCCTGCATGAGGATGTCAGAAGTCCCAGAACTAGAGTTATGGACAGGTATGAGCTACCATGTGGGTGCTGGGAACTGAACCTGGGTTCTCTAGACGAGCAGCCAGTGCTCTTAACAGCTAAGCCATCTCTTCAGCCCCAGTTGTTTTATTTTTGAGACTGCATTTTTAGCTGCATATGAATTTAGACAGTTAAAGATAATCTTATTAAATTGCTTTAATATTATGAAATAGGTCCCTCGATAAACATTGTCTTACCATCTTATATGCTGTAAAAACTCTATCTGTTGCATTTCATGTTATAACTGTATTGTTATATTTAAAAGTGTGTTAGTCAGCTTCATTATAACAAAATATCTGAGACTGTCAACTTAAAAAGAGGAAAGGTTGACAGTGGCTCATAGTTTTGGTGACTTTATTAAAAGATCCATTGACCCACTTGCTTTTGGGCTTGTGCTCAGGGAGCATGTTGGAAAGTTTCCTTATTGGGGTCCCTGTGTGTGTGTGTGTGTGTGTGTGTGTGTGTGTGTGTGTGTGTATATATATATATATATATATATATATATATATATATATATATATATATATATAACATACATAATATACATATTATAATATATATGTATATATACATATATATACACATATATATATTTCCCTTCTTTAGTTGGGACTCCTGAGGCCCAGGTAGACAAGTTATCTGCTGTGACCTCCTGGGCACCCTGGTTGGGTTCCCTCACAGCTTGCTGTAGCCAGGTAAGGATCTAGTCTGGGCATCAGGTTAACCCTCTGTAGGATATTTGTGTCTAAATCTCTGTATCAGGCTGGAGGAGAGAAATCTCAGCCAGGTTGTGCAATGGGCTCACAGCTATCTGAAAGGCCTGGGTAGGTAATGGTCCTGAGGCCACTAGACAGAGTTCACACTGGGAAGCCTGAGTTTTTATAACATGTCAACTTTTCTATCCCTCCTAACCCAACTTCATTTTGTGATGGTGTATGTGTGTATGCCCGGATGCATGCATGCCTGTGTGTTCCCCAGTGCCGAGTTTTCCAATCACAGTTCCCCAATGCCATAAACACCTGATGAGCCCACCTTCATATTGTGAGTGAACATGAAAGTAGCATATTCTTCAAGATTTTAAGATGAGCCAGGCAGTGGTGGCACAGGCTTTTAATTCCAGCACTTGTGAGGTAGAGGTAGGCTGATATCTGAGTTTGAGGCCAGCGTGGACTACAAAGCAAGTTCCAGGACAACCAGGGCTCACAGAGAAACCCTGTCTGGAAAAGCAAACAAACAAACAAAGAAAAAGATGTTAAGAAGAAGCACTTGTCTTGGGGACAGAGTTTAAAGCAATGTGTCACGGGGTCACAGCTCCGTATAAATGAATCAGTTGGAGCGTTAGTCTCACATGCGTGAAGCACTGGGTTTCCTTCCTAGCACAGCATAAGCTGGTGCACACCTTTCACCACAGTGCTTGACTGGGAAAGACAGGAGGATCAGGAGTTCAAGTTCATCCTCAGCTATATACAGAGTTTGTGGCTAACTTGAGCTATATGAGACCCTGCCTTAAAGATGTACGCTTGTTGTGGAGATGGAAGTCCAGGACAGAGACTATGACTATAAATTTGCTGTGGCTGCATACTCCTATAAACAACCAGTGGCTTCAGGCCACAGAGCTGGACCCGTGGCCTCCATTGTAGTCTCAGCTACAAGGGAGTCTGAGGCAAGAGATTCCTCGAGTCTAGTAGGAGTTCAGAGCCAAATTGAGCAATATAACGAAAACGTATCCAAAACAATTTTAAAGGAAGGAAGAAGAAAACAGAAAAGAAGGGAGGGAGAAGAGAGAGAGAGAGAGAACGAGAGCCTACCTACAATGTTTGTCTTACAGAATCTAAGGGCAAAAGCTAACAGTGACCTCCAAACTATCATGGAAGAAGCATGGGCGTCTAGAGGCACCAGGGGGACAAGCCATTCCTTCCTCCCACCAGCTACCAGACGCTGCTCACACTTCTTGGTCCATGGCTCCATTTCTCTATCTTTGAAGCTAACAGAGTCCCTCCTCTCTAACCTAGTCTCCTCCTTTCCCCCTCAGATCTTCTTTCCCTGCTTCTGGGCCTCTCTGTCAAGCACTGGGGATGTGCTGGGTCTATGAAGTGAACTTGGAGTACAAACCACACACACACACACACACACACACACACACACAGACACTCACAGAGAGATACACACACAGACACACACAGACACACACAGACACACACAGACACACACACACAGACAAAAACACAGAGATACACACACAGACAGACACACACACAGACAGACAGACACACAGAGACAGACACACACACACAGACACACACACACACAGATACACACACACAGAGACACACACAGAGATACACACACACACACACACACACACAGAGATACACACACACACACAGACAAAACCACAGAGATACACAGACAGACACACAGACAGACAGACACACACAGACAGACACACACACACAGAGATACACACACAGACACACACACAGACATACACACACACACAGACACACACACACAGACACACACACACAGACACACACACACACACAGACACACAGCTATCTCAGGTCCTTACGTACCGCCACATCTGCAAAGCCTTGTCTTGTGATTGAATGTACTTGCTCGTTCCTGGGACAAGGATCGGAGTCTCTTTGGGAGTCACTGTTGTTCAGGCTGCAGTGGCCGCTGAACACATTCCTTTTTTTTTTTTTTTTTTTTTTTTAAGATTTATTTTATTTTATTATATGTAAGTATACTGTAGCTGTCCTCAGACACTCCAGAAGAGGGAGCCAGATCTCCTTACAGATGGTTGTAAGCCACCATGTGGTTGCTGGGATTTGAACTTATCACCTTCGGAAGAACAGTCGGGTGCTCTTACCTGCTGAGTCATCTCACCAGCCCCTGAACACATTCCTTTACATGGCCATAACCGGCAGTGGGCTTGGTTTGAATCAGTGAAAGCAGATTCAAATTCAGGCTTCTGGGCCCTGTGTTCAGACTGTCAATCTAGAAGGTCTGAGAAGCAAGTGGCCTGAGCCCATTCCTTATAAATTCTGATGTAAGTATGTTTGCTCTGGAATCCCTTTCCCTCTCCCTCTCCTCCCACTCTCTCTCACTCTCTCTCTCTCTTCCTTCTTCCTTGCCCTCCCCTCTGTGTGTGTGTGTGTGTGTGTGTGTGTGTGTGTGTGTGTGTGTGATGGGTGGGTGTGGTGTTTGTGTATAAACATGTTTGTGTACAGGTGGAAGCCAGAGGTGAACCTCTACTCAATTTCCCAATCACTCTCCATCTGATTTTATTTGTTTGTTTATTCACGAGGTCTGACACTGAACCTAGAGCTCATGGATTTGGCTAGGCTGGCTGGCCTGTGAGCTCCAGGGACCTGCCTGGCTTCCCCTCCCATCACTGGGACTACACACTTAAAAACTGGGCCCAGTTTTTAAGCTGTGTCTGTTTCGAATGGTAGTAGTAGCAGCATGGCGTGGGAGTGCGAGCGCACATCACAGCGCATGTGACTAAGTCACAGGACAACTTTGGGGGGTCAGTCCTCTCCTTCCACTGTGGGTGTGTGGGGATCAAGCTCAGGCTGCCAGGCTTATGCCACAGTGCTTTTGACTCTCTATGCCAGCTCGCCTCCAGCTTCTATGTCGGTACTGGACGCCTGAACTCACCTTGCTTGTATATCTTTTAATCCCTGGAATCCTGTTTTTAAGAAGTACCGAGTTAAGATAAAGAAAAGCCTCGACGGGCTTTTCTATAGCTCTTCTGCTTGTCTGTTTGTACAGGGAGAAAACACTGCTGAGTCAGCTTTGGGATGCACAGGCTGAGAGAGATGGATGGAAGGGCTGCAGACAGCTCAATGATACCAGTATCCAGGAAGTTGGAACTTCTGCTCTGGAAACAGGGCACACCCCATCTAGGAGGAGGAGTGCTAACAGAAGGCCAGGAGAAGGCTGACAAGGCTGAGGTCCTGGTGGCTGTTGGTCCCAAGAGGTGCTGGTGCAGTGAGCAGTGCCTAGGCCACAGGGGTTCCTGTGGAGGGGTACAGGCTCAGGATTTCGTACCATATTGTCCCAGCGATACCACCGTTGGAACATGTTTTTTTTTAAAAACCTGGATCTTTTAGCCAGACAACAAGCCGGGGGGTGTGGGGAGAATCAGTCTGCTTTTAATTGTCAGAAACAAGGACACCGATCAAATGGCCCATGGGACCAGCTGACTGGCCTAGTCTGGGATCCTACATGCTGGAGTCCCAAAGCTAATGATGTCATAGCCCTGGGCTGCGTCCGATTTGTGTAGTTAGCTTGATGGGATTAATCAGCTCATGTTAACATGCTGATGACCACGGAATAGAGACGACCGTCTCAATTGGATACCCGGGGCCGAGAGACTTGAGTGAAATCACTGGGTTTTGACAGAGGTCACGGTTGAATTATCACGAAACTTCCTTTACTCGAAGCAGATGCTTATTAAGATTAATTTAGTGTGAAAAGTGAACCAGACAGAGTATAAAAGACATTGTCTCTCCAGTTATGTAATAAGACACCTCCCCATTGTCCTCTGCTCTCTCAGGATGACTGTGCATTTCCTTGGGGACATCTCAGCACACTGGGCCGAGCCGCTGTACAGTCCATCTTTGGGGAGCATTCAATGGGAACTCGATGTTCACACACAGACAAAGTGGCACAGACAAAAGCTAGCATCAGGCTGGGAAGGGAAAATGAGGCTGAGGACAGAAGCCATCTTTCTGCGGAGGCTTCAAATTCAGTAACATCTAGGGATGGGCCTCGTTGGGACACAGGAGACAGATGAGGAGATGGCTGTGACTTCCTGACAGGGAGATGTGTGCTGCGTGATGGCTGGTGGTGGCCATCTGGGCATCGTGGTTCCAGATGGGTAAATAGGGAGAGTCTTTCTGTTTCTTAGTTTTTCAGACATTCCTTTTCTTTTTCAGCAAACCAGTTCCTTTCCTCCTGGCTGTTTGGTACACTGAGTGGGCACACATATGTGTATGCGTTTGTATGTGTGTCTATGGGTATGATGTACAGTGTGTAATTGTTTTCTCCTTCCTTTCTTTTCTTATTTTTAAAGATTTATCTGTGTGTGTGTGTGTGTGTGTGTGAGAGAGAGAGAGAGAGAGAGAGAGAGAGAGAGAGAGAGAGAGAGAGAAAGGGAGGGAGGGAGAAGAAGAGAGGGAGAGAGGGAGAGGGGGAGGGAGGGAGAAGGGGAGGGAGAGAGAGGGAGGGAGGGGGAGGGAGGGAGAAGGGGAAGGAGAGAGAGGGAGGGAGGGAAGGAGGGAGGGAGGGAGAGAGAGAGAGAGAGAGAGAGAGAGAGAGAGAGATGCCCACAGAGGCCAGAGTAGGCTTAGCTAGTTGTCAGCCATCTGATGTGGCTGCTGGAAACAGAACAGAGCAGTCTCCTGATGGATCAGAAAGCACTCCTAACTGCTGAGCCATCTCTCCGGTTCTCCAGCTCGCTGCCGCTGTCTCTCCTGTTTCTCTGAGGTGGGGTCTCTCACTTATACCTGAAACACACTCACTAGGCTCTCACTAGGCTAGGCTGGGCAGCCAGTGAAGTGAGCTCAGGGCTTGCCTTCCCAGTGCTGGGACTTGTGTGTGACACCACATCCAGGTTTGTAGTGTGTGTTCTGGAGTTGAATCCAGGTCTTAGTGCTTGCAGAGATGAGCCCTTTAAGGACGAGTGTCTCTCCCTAGCCCCATGTTCTCTTCCCTTAGCTTCTCAGACCAGGTCCCTCACATGGCTCTCCTATCTTAGCCTCTTTCCTTCACCTTCTCCCTGGTTTCACTTTCAAAGTGATTCCCTTCCGGCTATGGCTGGCTCCCCAGGGCTCTGGCCCTGGCTCTGTTTCTGCTCAGTAGAAGTCCTTTTTCTGCTTTTAGCTCACTTAGCTTGCCCCTTGTGGGACTTTGCTGTCACTTTAAGCCTGCAAACCTCTGGGAGGTTTGCTCCTCTTGTCTTACTAGACCAAATCCAGGACTCTGAAGGTCGGCAACCAGGGGCTTCCTAGGGAGGGGAGCTGGCTTGGGCCTGGGTTTTATTTCTTTGGGACTCTTTGCATTCTAACTCACTCTTGTCCAAGGCCTATCAAGAGGCCCTGCTTTCCTGCCAAGTCTGACTCCTATCAGTGAACAAAGTCTTCCTGATGGTTTCCTAGAAGCTCCATTGAGATGGCAAAGAAGCTGGGCTCACCTTCTTCAAGAGGGTGTGTGTGTGTGTGTGTGTGTGTGTGTGTGTGTGTGTGTGTGTGTGTAATACATTTTTAAAGGATTTTTTTTAAACGTTGTGGCTGGGCACCAGCGCTGGACTGGGTACTTGGACTCAGTGGAATTATTTGTTGAATTAGTGAAGAGCTCTTTAAGGGTCAGAAGTGCCACACTGTAAAATCTTGGGCCTCGGTGTGTTCATCTGGCCTGAAGAAGATCTGAAGTTTTCTTCTTCCTCCCGCACCCAACCTCAGGCCACAGCTCATAGGAGCTGTTCAGTAAATGTTTGGGGAGACATCTAAGAAAGCATCTGAGGAGATGGCCTGGCATGTGTACCGCGTGGTTGCCACCGAGCCTGACGGCTTGAGTTCTATCCTTGAGACCCACGTGGTGGAAGGAGAGAATTGACTCCAGCAAGATGTCCCCTGACCTTCAGTCCAAGTACTGTGGCAGTCATGTGTGAATATAAGCACAGAGCACACACACACACACACACACACACAAAAACACACACACACAAACACACACACACACACACACATACACCAAATGAGTAATATATATTAAAAAAATCCTTATAAAAAGAAATACAAAGGCCCACATTAGGGACTGAAGGAAGAGAGTGTGTACCCACCTTCCTGGTCTGGATGGTGAAGACTCAGAGCGGGGGAGCTGAGATCACATTGCCCTTTGTACAGATTTCGATGAGCCCACATGCCATGCTGTGAAATATATTCGGGAGAGCGCCTGAGTTGCTGTGGCTCCCCTTACAATGTCTGCACTTTAGGAAAGTGTAGAGTGGTTCCCGATGCACAGGGAACATACTTTAAATTTTGCATTTGCATCTTTATCTGAACTGGTGATATCGCACAGTATCCTTTCTCTGAGAGCCGGACAGACAAACTTATGGATCACGCAGTAAGAGAGAATACACAACTAGTGATCTCCAGTGTCTTGTATCTCCAGCACTTTTGGTACATATATTCAGATATCTGCAGCAACGGTTAACACTATTATGATGAAAGGTGACTTGGGCATCTCTAGGCTAATAGTGTCTCTAGCACACGTAAGGCACACTGGGCTGGGCTAGAGTGTGTCGTAGAGAATTAATCCAGTATATTCTCACCAAGTGAGAAAGGGTGCCATTCGGTATCACCCCTGAAGTTGAAGGCAACTAAAGGTAGGAATTGACTAGGAAAGCCCAGGGCCACACACGAGGGGAGCAGAACCAATGGTTAGACCCACAGGAGCATCTGAAGCTGGGCTGGGAATGGAGGAAAGGAAGAGCCAGCCATGGGAATGGAAAGATAGGGACAGGAGATGTCCAGGGCTCAGCAACCGTACTGAGTAAACTCTGGCCTCAGCTTGCCTCAGTTTCCTATGGGGCTGCTGCCCCAGGCGAGCTCAAACTGAGCTTAACACAGTCAACATGGGGTTGTGTTTCTGGAAGAGGAAGGTTGCAGCGTTTGCAGAGGCCAGGCCCTTTGAGAGTTCCATAAAGAAAGTTATTCCTGCCTCTTCCAGATCTGACTGCTGGCACACACGGCATCACTACAGTTTCTGCCTCTGTGTCCTGTGGCTTTCTTCCCTCTGTGTGTCTCTACATCTAAACTGGTCTTCTTTCCTTCCTTCCTTCCTTCCTTCCTTCCTTCCTTCCTTCCTTCCTTCCTTCCCTCCTTCTCCTTACTTCCCTCTCTCCTTCCTCTCTTTACCCCGCCTTCCTCCCTCCTTCTTTTTTTCTTCCTGCCTTTTCCCTCTGTCCCTCTGTTCCTCCCTCTTTTTCCCCATTCCCTCCTTTCCTCCTTCCCTCCCTTTCTCTCTCATGTTCACCCGCATAACCACACTCACACTTTGTACAAGAATGCTGATCACTCTGGTTTTTACACTAGAGACCTTAGAGAAGGCTCAGAGAAAAGACTATGTGTGGAAAAAAAACCATAAACACACCTCCCAGCCAAGCAAGCCTCCCACCCCCATCCCACTCCACCCTCACCCCATCCCAACCCACTCCCCACTTCTGGGTATTTATGTCTCATACACCAGAATATCAAGTTTTCCTCTCTCGGTCCTTCCATTAAAGATGGTTTATCTGGCCATTTGTTTATGTGTGGAAAATGCATAAAAATTTATAAAATAAACCCATTTACTTCCAGACGTAAGTTCGCATTTTGCCCCGAGTGAATTTTTGTGGCTGAGTTATAAAATTCCGAAAATAAGGGTTTCTAATGAAACCGTGCTACCCTTTAATAAATCTCACCACCCTTGCTGCAATAAAGAATGTACAATATTTGGCCTGATGCACTCTGGAAAAACTGCCTAATATGTAATATGAGTGATCCGCTCCCTTTGTGAGCCAAGTCTTGTTTCCATTTTCTGGGGATAATTCAACTCAACAAATATTTATTGAGCGCCTACTAAGTCCCAATCGCCCACACTAGGGAGTGGGGATATAAAGAAAGACTTGGTGGGGGGTACAGCTTCGTAAATAATAATGAGCTCTTGAATGGGCCCATGCTGGGCACTGTTCTAAAGCCTTTGTATGCTTGAACCTGTATAATCCTAACAGGGTCCCAGGGGAGGGAGCCTGCTGTCTGCATCCCCATTTACAGATGGGGCACAGAAAGGTCAAAGAAATCTACCCACCATTGTGCAGCCAAAGAGTAGACAGCCAGGTTCCAATCCAGCAGCCAGGGTCCAGAGTTCACGACCTCTGCAGCATCCCAGGCAGCCTCAGCAGAGCTGTTCCGGGAACAGATCATTGCTTCAGACATGGGGTGACTCCAGGGGGGAGTTGTAACCAGGACGGGTAACACGGGGAATGAGTGAGTATGCGGCCATGCTTTGGGACAGCAATGGAGTTTGTGCAGGCTTGTAGGGTGCATGCCGGGGTTCAGCATTTATGTAGCATGGGTACAAGAGGGTAGAGAGATGACTCCAAAGAAGCAGGCAGGACTCTAGAGTGAGGCCCACCAACACAGACATAGCTCCCAGGAGTCACCAGAGCTCAGAATTCTCAGGGGACTAAAGTGGCAAGTGAGCCTGCTGGTTTCATGGCTGTAGTTGGAATATACTCATATGTATTTGGAAGAAGGCTCCCCACTGCTTCTTGGCAGAGATATGGAAAGGAAAGGAAGGGAGAGGAGAAAGACCAGGCTTCTGTTATTTTGGATATAAAGTATAGCTGTCCCTAAAGTTCATGTGTTAAACACTGGTCTCCAGACCATGATTGGATGGTGAGGGCTCTGCCTCCACCAATGGAGAAGCCCCTTGAAGGATTCCTAACATGCTGTTGTTGGGAGGTGGTGGGGAGAGGAAGGTGAGCCTGGATGGAGGTATGTCATTGGGGATGTGCCCTGGGCAGATACATCTCACTCCAAGCATGTTTCTGTATGTCTCCCTGGTTCCTGATTGCCTCGAGGTAAGAGCTTTCTTCTGCCATGATGATGTTCTTACATGGCCACAAGCTTGATGGAGCCAGCCAACCACAGACTTCAGTCTCCAAAGCTTTGAGCCAAAGTCATCCTTCTGCCTTCCCACAGTCATTATCTCAAAAGACGTTTCCTCTCATTAAGCACAGTGGATCTTCCAGTCCCAAGGCCTGAGCTCTTCTGTTTATAGCTTGTTTGTTTGTTTTGGCTGAGAGCAGATGTTCTTGCTAATATATATATAAAAAAAAACCCACTTTGGAATGTCTCTAATGGGTAGAGTTTACATATTTAAACTCAATCAACTCATTCAATCATTTTCTGAGACAGGTAGCCTGCAGATCTAGATCTGTCTCAGCATGCTGCTCATTTGCAGTTATCTCTTCTGTGCTTTCACATTGGCTCTTGAACACACCCCTTGCTACTCTGCTCTTTGTGTTAACTTCTTCAAGTCTCTGAACAAGATGGCAAGCTTTTTGCTACGAGAAGCCTCTCCATTTTCAGAAGGGAAAATTGAAGTCAGAGAGAGGTTCTCCCCCCAGCAGCCTCATAGATCTGGAATTGAACTACCAGGATTTGAATTTAATAAATGGTCCTACCCCCCCCACACACACACATCATTATTTTGCTCTTCCAAGGGCAGCTACGTTGTCCTGGGGCATCATACCAGTGGTCTTCATGGGTCCCATGGACTTAACTGTGTCCCCCCAAATCCACATCTTCACCCCCACCGGGGTGGTATTTGCAGCTGGGGCCTCTGGAAGACAATTCAGTTAAATGGGCTCATGAAGCAAGCCGGTGGGTCCCTTTTGATGGGATTAATAAATAAAATAAATCTTAAAAAAAAAAAAAAGAAGGCACTTACGACAGCATGCTTGTTTTCTCTCCCCACCACGTGAAGGAGCAGCACGTGGCCATTTGTCAAGAAGGGAGGAGAAGCCAGCAGGACCTCAGCACGCTGAACCTCTGACTATGGACTTCTGGCTTCCAGAACCATGAGAAATGTTTCTGTTGCTCTGGCCACCGAGGCTGTTCAGGAAGGGCCAGCAGACTAAGGAAGATGTGTCTGCAGCTGTCAGGGTTGGTGGAGACCCACACTGCTTGTGGAGTGGGCCTCTTTGGTGGGACCCAGTAAGCCACTTGGCACCAGCTGTGTGTGTGTGAGGGAGAGAAAGGCATAAGCAGTGCCTTGTAGTGCTTTGCTTCAGAATTAAGGGCTTTGTCAAACCTATGGATTTTAGATTATTACAGGTATGGCATTGCCTTAGGACCAAGTCATGAGTTCATTTAATTTTATCACATCTAGATCTTCTCACCTGTAAAATGGGGGTAAAGTTACTTTGCTTTCAGCATGCATGTACAATTCCTGTGAGACTCGCTAGAAAATGTGACTAATATCAAGCAAGTATTGGGTGGGTTTGCATATTAATATAAAATATTCACTTCATCCCACAGCTCAGGTGGCCCTTTGTCTGGCCCCCTGCTTGGTGTCCTCTGTGCTTCACACATGACGGTGGCTCCTTCCCTTCCCTGTTTGGGTATGTATGGCTGGCTGGCTGGTATGATGCAGAGATATCTTTGGTTTCCAGCCTAGGATTATATAAGGCTACAGATGTGGCAAAGGAAGACAGAAGGTCTACATGGTAAGAGGCTGTGCACCTGGCCCGACTGATGTCAGGGAGAACTTGGAGACCTGATGAGCAGGGATGCTGATAGGGGAAGAGGAAGGAACAGTTTGGGATGGATGGGGTGTAGATGGCTGGAGCTCTATCCAGAGGCCAAGCTTGCACTGTTGCGGAGACCAGCAGAGAACAGCCTGTTTGGATTTGACTGTGTCATGGAGAGGTGTCTCTATGAATGTCCTCATGTGACAACCCGGGACCTGACTCTGCTCTGCACGTCCTATTCACTTCTCACCATCACCCAAGATAAGGTGGGGAGCCCAGGCTGGTGCTGGGGTCCTTCCTTCTGCTTTTAATGCCTTGACTGTTAAGCGAACTGATAAGTGAGGCTTATTAATTAAGGGGATAGAGCATATGCATCCAAGGGTGATTACCATTATTGTAAATCAGACTTAATGGCTACAGATATTCATTAGGGATTCATTTCCTAATGATAACGAATTGGTCTGGGCAGATGTCAGATGCAGCCGTGACCATAATTCTAATTCAGCTCAGGGTGGGGAGCCCAGGACCCTGGGGAGGATCCAGGGCATTTCTTAAGATCTCTTGGCATCAGCAACATGCCTGACACTGTGAGCATGGCTGTTGGAAGTAAGTCTTCTCCAGAGGAGACTTCAGACTTCCTCCCTCATACAGCATGGGCCCCAGCATAAGCCTGAATGTTGACCTGAAGTGCACATGACAGTATCTCATCTTCCCAGACGGTCTTTGAGGTAGACACAGCTTAACGATATTTCCCAAAACCCTTTACCGAGCACCCAGTTGGCTCCAGACAGGAGCAGAATAAAGGCATAGAGCATGTGGGGTTTTTCTGATGATTTCCCAAATGCCTGGACCTGCCACTGAAAATTAACGGGGGACTCAGAGAGCAACAGCTTGGACAGATAGGGTAGCCCCAAAGTTGTTTAGGATTCTGGGCCTCAACTCGCTATGGCTTCCCTATGTGCACCCAGGGCATCATCCTTCAGGCTGTGTGTGCCCAGCTTCTCCCTGAGGGCACCTGCATGGACAGGGACTTGGCTTTAGAGCATTCACAAATGACTAACAAAGGAACAGGCACCGAAGGAATCTCTGTCTGCTCCCAAGCTGCCTTCCTTTCCTGTGCAGTGGGACGTGAATGGCCACTGGCAGGCTACCACAGATGGTGACCCAGCCAGGCAGACACTGGCTACTGTTCCTATCATCTCGGTGGCCTATATATATATATACTTGTGTGGGGAAGGATCCAGGTCAAGTGACCTGTCTGCAGTCCTCACTGGAGACGCAAACCTGGTCTTCTTGTTTCCACGATGTCTGAAGGACTGCTCTCCTGAGGTCAGCCTAGCCTGGATTGGAGACTGGTGGGGAGAGGAGCCTTATTCTGGGTTGTGTTTTGCTTGAGGGGTCCAGACTCAATCCCTGGGGCTATTTGGATTGCCCAGCCTCTTGGGTATATAATCTGTTTCTATTGACATGTAGAGAAACACATTTTCTTTGATCCAGCAAGCCGCACTTGTGGGAACCTATCCCCCTGGAAATGAAAACCCCAGAAGGTAGGGACGAGGAAACAGGATGTTTACTGACAAGGCTTGTGGTGAAAAGAAACCTGGAAACAATATGAACACCAGCAGAGGCAGGGAAAGCTGGGAGAACCACACGAGCCTTTTCGGAATATCTATCTGCCTTTTACAAACCAGATTTCTGTGTGATTAGTGGGTAAATTGTCTACAGCACCTGAGTTTGATTCCTCATGGTCCATGTTATTTTTGTTTTTTGTTTTTTGTTTTTTTAAAAAAACAAACCCAGGTCTGGTGGCTTGTGTTTATAATCTCATCACTGAAGAGTCAGAGATAGGAGAAGCCATAGAGCTGGCTTACAAACTGGTCTAGCTTGACTGGTGAGCCCTAGATCCCTGGGAGAGACACCGTCTTGGAAAATAAGGTGGATGGTCCCTGAGGAATGACATCTGTTAACCTTTGTTCTCCATATGCAGGTATACACATGGACCTGTGCATACACACACACACACACACACACACACACACACACACAAAACAAAAAACAGCCACTTCCAGAGTTTGCTCCATGATTCGCGAGACAAGATTCTCTCCCCACCAGATGTTTCCTGGTGTTTCTGGGCCCCATATCAGATGTTATAGGACATGCCCTGTACAGCTTCTCCTAGAGGCTCCTGGCCTCCTCTGCATCTTCTATAACAGTAGATCATAAACTTGATGTTCTGCAGGCCCCAGTTTCTTAGATAATTCCACCACAAGGTCACAGACTTAGTGCTGGGTCATGGTTGGAACTCACAGCATCTCTTTGCCTTGCCCTTCCCCTTCTCCTTCTCCTTGGAGAGTTGGTAAGTTTTATTTAACTCTCTTCTTGTCTGGCAAAGACTTCCCAGGTCAAGCTCTTTTGTTCCCCTATGCTCTGGGGCTCAAAAGCAGGATGGCTCACAAGCAACACAAGAAAAACATGCCTGCATAACAAATCCCCAAATCGCTCCTGCTAGAGCAAATTAAAGGGGCCCCCAGGAGCTCCCAGGAACCCCTCAAGGATTGAAAATCAGAGGCGAGGTAACTTTTCAAAGTCACACAGTGAATTAGCTAGCAGTCTGAAGTCAGCCCTCGGGCCTGACTCCCCTGTCAATTTGCGTTTCCCTCCATGGAGACAAGGGGTGGTGTTTAGTATGAGAACTACTGGAGCCAGACCTAGGGGTGAATTCTGCTTCTCCCACTACCTCTAAATAACCTTGGAAATTTGCTTAACTTCACTAGCTCCACTCCATCCCATTCCACCCCACCTCCTTCGGTTAAAGTTTTATGGCACTGGGACTGGGGCTGTAGTTCAGTGACAGGGTACTTACCTAGCTTGTACAAGGCCCCGGGTTCAATCCCCAGCACTTCAAAAAAAGAAAAGGAAGAAAAAAAAAAAGTGACATTATCTCTCAGTGTTGTTGTTATTGTTGTTGTTTTTCAAATAAATAGGTGCAACAGCAGCCACCAAATGAATCAGGATGTGTTTGGCAACGAGGAAAATATATTCCTTCTCCATGGCTGCCACGATCAATTGTTAGCTGGCACCATCCCATAATCAGTCACCAAACTCAGACACTATTGCATAGGACAGCAAGAGTTTGCTGAAGGGACCCTGATATAGCTGTCTCGTATGAGGCTATGCCAGTGCCTGGCAAATACAGAAGTGGATGCTCACAGTCATCTATATGATGGAACACAGGGCCCACAATGGAGAAGCTAGAGATAGAACCCCAGGAGCTGAAG
>LR749925.1:438137-579665 GCA_902729485.2 Mus minutoides | reverse complement strand
CACCAAACTCAGACACTATTGCATAGGACAGCAAGAGTTTGCTGAAGGGACCCTGATATAGCTGTCTCGTATGAGGCTATGCCAGTGCCTGGCAAATACAGAAGTGGATGCTCACAGTCATCTATATGATGGAACACAGGGCCCACAATGGAGAAGCTAGAGATAGAACCCCAGGAGCTGAAGGGGTCTGCAACCCTATTAGAGGAACAACAATATGAACTAACCAGTACCCCCAGAGCTCATGTCTCTAGCTCCATATGTAGCAGAAGATGGCTTAGTTGGCCATCATTGGGAAGAGAGGCCCCTTGGTATTGCAAACTTTATATGCCCCAGTACAGGGGAACGCCAGGGCCAAGAAGTGGGAGTGGGTGGGCAGGGGAGCAGGGAGGGGGGAAGGGAATAGGGAACTTTTGGGATAGCATTTGAAATGTAAATTAAGAAAATATCTAATAAAAAATGGAAAAAAAAGAGAAAGGTACAGACCTGCAGAGCTTCGCTGTCAACAGAGGCTCAGGCCTTCCAGCCTTGCTTCCTTCTCTTCCTCAGAGCACTGACTAGCTGTCCTCATAGTTGTGAAATGGCTGCTGCGGCTCCAGGCCTCAGATTCTCATGTCTGTATCCAAAGGAAGACAGATGACATTTTTCTCTGTGCACATCTTCTAAAGAGAAAGAAAAGGAAAAAACAAAACAAAACAAACAAACAAAAAACCAACCAACCAACCAAAAAATCTATGGAGGCCCAGTCAGTCTTCTCCCCAGGCTTTTTGTATTAGAATAGACCACATGTTATTCTGGGCATCTGCTGTCAAGCCATAACAAGACATCCTTCAATCCAGTGACTTGTAACCACTACTATCATTTATTTTGCTTGTAAATCTATGTTTTGGGTAGGGATAAGTCAAAACAAGTTTATTGTGCTCCATGTTAAGATGGGTGAGTTAACTAGCTGCTAGGGGGAAAAAAAAATTTCATTTCAAAATGACTCATTCGCATGGTTTAGGGCTTGGCCAGAGCTGGGAGCCTAGGGCCTGGGTCTCCCTGTGTGGACCTTTCTGAGGGATAGCTAAACTTTTCTGCAGTATGATGGCTGTGTTAATATAGAGTATTCCCAAGGAACCAGGTGGAACCTGCATTCTTTTATGACCTCACTTTCAGAAGCTGTAAGGAATTCTTTTGCCCTACACCCAGTCCACCCAAATTCAAAGTCAAAGTTACACACAGATGAACCTCAGCTAATGATGAGGCCAGGTTCTCATAAGCTTAACTATCCTCCTTTGTCTCCATTACTGTGATAAACTATTTTGACAAAAAATGAAGCTTTAGAGAGAAGTTTTAGCTCACATGTCCAGTGTCAGCCTATCAGTGCCAGAAAGTCACAGCAGCAGGAAACGGAGACAGCTGATCACGTGACATTCAGGGTCAAGAGCAGAGAGAAGTGAACACATGAGTGCTTGCTTGCTTGTGCTCAGCCAAGTTCTCCACTCCTGTAAAGTCTAAGACTCACTAAACTTAGGGAATGGTGCTTCCCGTAGTGGGCTGAGTCTACCAACATCAATTAACTTAACTAATCAACTAACTTAACACAGTGCTCCCATAAGCATTCTTTTTTGTTTGGTTGTTTGGTTGTTTTCTTTCTTTTTTTTTTTTTTTTTTTTTTTTTGAGACAGGGTTTCTCTGTGTAGCTCTGGCTGTCCTGGAACTCACTTTGTAGACCAGGCTGGCCTGGAACTCAGAAATCCACCTGCCTCTGCCTCCCGAGTGCTGGGATTAAAGGCGTGTGCCACCACTGCCCGGCCCCCATAAACAGTCTTATAGGCCAGCTCAATGTAGATAATCTCTCATTGAGCCTCTTTTCCTAAGTGATTTTAGGTTGTGTCAAATTGACAGTTAAAGCTAATAATCAAGCCATAGTAAGTGGAAAACATGTAAGTCAAAACTGGACATATGCCTTTAATCCCCACACTGGGGAGGCAGACACAGGTAGATCTCCATGAATTCGAGATCAGCCTGATCTACAAAGAATAGCCAGGGCTCTGTTACACAGAGAAATCCTGTTTTGAAAGACCAACCAACCAAACAACCAAACAAACAAAACCTGCAAACAAGCCAAAACAAAAACAAACCTGCTGAACACAGTAGCAGAATGGTACACTGTATAATGCTGAACACAGTAGCAGCATGGTACACTGTATAACACTGAACACAGTAGCAGCATGGTACACTGTATAACACTGAACACAGTAGCAGCATGGTACACTGTATAACACTGATGGCTCGTGCTTGGGATCATCTGCTCGGTGCTTCAAGAAAGTATCCTGAGATGTGTCTTTAGGTAGCGAAAGATCAGCGTTCACAATTCCTGTACAGTTTCTGCTGAAGAATTATGTGTTCTGTACCATCACACAGACAACTGAAAGTTGCTGTAAGTGTGAACTGCCTAAGAAAGTATAGAATGGGGTTTCTTTCTTTCTTTCTTTCTTTCTTTCTTTCTTTCTTTCTTTCTTTCTTTCTTTCCTTTTCTCTTTTTTAACATAGTCTGCCTTATAGGCTAACTGCTTAGGAAACCTACACTAGGCTTCTCGAGGCTGGTCTGGGTTGATCAGAGTAGCAGTAGCCTTGGAAGAAGTTGTAGACTGGAGTCCCATGCTACCAAAAGCAAGTGCGCTTTCACGAGCACTGAGAGGCCTCCGGCTGCCAGGCCGAGATGAACCATCTTCCGGCAGGACAAGCTAAGATGACCAGCGTCTGGGATTCCCTGGCTGGCCATGAGCAGCCGAATTGGCTGGACTTTCTCTCGTGCCTGAGGCCTAATGCTGTATTGGAGTGGAACATTCCAGCAGGACAAGCTAGTCTGGCAAGCCTTTGGGGGGATGCAACTCCTGCCATTGTTCCTTCATGCCTGTCTGCTTTCCTTGTAGCTGTTTTTGGGCGTTAGAAAATTGGATTAAGCTTCAATCACATTTCCTCCCAAACACAAAAGTCCAAAATGAGTAGCATATTTCCAGCAAAGCTCACTTCAGCCACATCAAATTAGATGGGATGGTTTTAAAATGGGCCCTCCCGGGTGTATGCAGTGTGGCGTGAACTGGGGACTTTATGGAGTGAGCTGTGTTTGTAAATACTGGGAAGTCCCGACTGTTCCGACCTAGTGATGTTTGAACTGGATTCTTGTGAACAGTATTCAACTTGGAGTTAACATCCTGTGGATTTGCAGCCCTGGTCCAGCCTACGTTGCTTGGAACTTTAATCTTTGTTTTTTTTAAAAAGGGCTTGATGCCCTCTGAACTTGCCTGGCATCAAAGGTGGGCAAGGGAGAAGCCTTCTTTCAAAGCTCCTACTTGGTTGTCAGAATCTCCATATTAGAGACTATAAATTATGGCTCAAAGGAGGTGAAATGGATTCATTAGACACAAAGAGAGCAGAAGTGTCTGAGCCGGGAGTTAAACAAGCCTCCTGAAAGAAGCAGTTGGGGGCTGGAACCCAGGCACGCTTAGAAGGGTGCCGGTGGGCTTGTCTGCCATGCCAAGCTCTGTCCTTGGCCATTGTGTGACCGGGTTACATTGCTGAGCCTCTAATTTCCTTGCTCCTGGCTAAGAGGTCTCACTCAGGGTGCTTATAAGAATCAAATCCCAAGTGTGAAACAGGAAGCCCACAGGCAGGTTCTGAGAATAGGTCTGTCTTAGTACATTCTGGTTGCTGTAACAAAACCCCCACAGACTGCCTAGCTAATATGCAGTAACCGTTATTTCTCACTGTGCTAGAGGCTAGGAAGTCAGAAGGATGATTCAGTGCGGCTTCTTCCTGGTTCACAGCCTTGTCTTACACAAGGCAGAAGGGGTGGGGCCTCTTATAAGGCCACGGGAGCTTTTCATGGAATTTTCTTTCCCTAGTCACTCCCTGAGTCCCATCTCCAGATACCATATCCCTGAGGCTTTATCTCATGGATATACTGCTAAAATCAGCTTGGGGTGAAGAAGGAGGTCAGGAGGGGGCTGAGGAGGAGAGCCAGGAGGGCCCAGCAACAGTGGTATAGAATAGTGGGGAAGCCTTGAGGGAATGTGTATTGTTGACATAGGCCATGCCAAATACCCAATTTCTCAGACCCATGAGAGTGGCAAAGCCTCCCCGATCCCCCTGACCCCCAGGGTGAGGTGAACGTCGAAACCTTTCTCTGCCCCGAGTGTGAATGTTAACAGTGTTCAGGGCTTCCTCTTCTCCAACCTGAAAATGCTCACTACAAAGACCCTCTGCCAAAACAAGCCAATTCCTCCCCCCTGTGCTACACATAACAAACATGTTGAAGTTCCTGATTGTTGCAAAGTTGGTGCAGAGCCGTCAAAGGGAACACAGCCAACCTGGTCCCGGCTTCTCTGTTTGCATGCCTGTCCTTTCTTTACACCTACTCACTGCCCCTGTCAGGTTGCCAAGGACACAGCACAGTGGGACAGGCACGTTGTATCAGAATGTGATGTGTCGAGAGCTGCTCCTTCTCTCTGGTGTGTAGACTGTTTCTAGAAGGCAGCTGTGCTCTGGCAGGTGACTGAGCTCTGGCAGGCAGGGAGAAGAGTCCCCACCCCCACCCCGTGCCTTTGCTAGTGGGAACTTTGACCACTCTTCTTTCATGACTGAGCCCACACATCCCTCCTCCATGAAACCTTTCCATCTTGAGCATTTTGAGTGCAGTTAGGAAGTTAGAAGATGTGGGCTGGGTACACTGATTAGAAATGTCACCCAAGAGCCTTAACCAAGTGTGCGCTGTTCTTAAAGTAGGCTTGATGTTACTGCAGTGAAACACCAGAGGCAGTTAACTTATAAAGAGGAAAGGCTTCCTAAACTCAAGCAGCCACATTGAATTAAGCATTAGGTGTGGTTCTGTGTGGAATGGCAGGGAATATATTGGAACAAACTGCTCAGAGCCAGGAAGCTCTGAGGTAGACGTAATGTGATCTGCCCTGCTTTGAAGGCATATGCCCAGTGACCCAAAGACCTCCTCCTAGGTTCCTATATCTCTACCCTAGGGCCAAGCCTAGGCTTGTAGCTTTAAGAAAGAGGCAGCTTCCTCTTCTGTCTTTTGGTTCTTGTCCTTGGAACTTATCCACCAAGGTGAGGAAGCCTGAGTTTCCCCATAGAAAGGGGCAGGAAGCCAGAAGATCACATGCATCACCAATCCTCCGGCCTGCCACTGGATCATCCTGGAGGTGGAGTTGTTAGCTCCCTCTGAGATATCCTCAGGGGCTGCTGGAGAGCTGGCTAGACCACCCCGCCCACATTCCCATGGTAAACAGACAGGAGCAATGGCTGCTCTGCGGAGCCACCTGGTTTCAGTTGCTTGCTGCAATGTATAGGCAAGGGGAGGTGTGTAGGTCACTGTTCAGAAGGGTCAAATGGTGACCTGCCACTGCAGAGGAGCCTGGAGAATGTACAGTCTTGGCAAGCATGCAGATGTCGAGAGAGAAATATCAGGGTGGAGTTAGCGAGCACAGACCATCTACCGCTCAGCAACACGTTAGACTCCCCGTCCGCTCATCCGCCACACATTCTCCCTCCGTTGCCGTTGGCTCCCACGACAAAATGTTTACACCACAAAGCAAGGTGGTATGCAGGCCACGTGCTTGCTTGTCTAAAAATTATGCACGGATAATAGCTACATTATGTAGAACCAGATTATGAGTGTTCTAAATCTTCCTCAAAACGGAAGGGTTTTTAAAAGCCTTAAACACAATTTTAACTTATTTTTATGTCTTGTTTATCTGCGGTGCTAACCCAAAATCTACTAATAATGCTTGAGCCTGACTTTTTAAAGGAAAACATTTTAAAAGATGTGTGTGTATGTTATATGCACGTGTGTACAGATCTGTGCATCCATGTACACGTAGGCTAGAGGAGACTGCCATGTGTCCTGCTGTGTCACTAACTACCTTATTTGCTTGAGGCAGGATCTCTCATTGAACATGGGCCTGGACTACAAGCCAGCAACCTCGAGCAATGCTCCTGTTCCCTGAACTGCTAATATTGGGTTACAGGCATGTGTATAGCTATGTCTAATACTTGGCCTTTTTACATGGGTGCTAGGGATTTGAATTCAGGTCCTCATGCTTTCTCTGCAAGCTCTCCTACTACGGAACTGTTTTCCCATATTCTTCATCTAACTTTCAATACCTGTAGGCACAGTGCACACTCATTACAGAGCTGACCTGGTGATTGGTGTTAGTGGCCCTATAGCTACATTTAGCCATTTTCCCGCCTTACGTTGCATAGTTGAGCTGCATTGGTTGGGATTCCATAAAGGGAAATGTAACACAAAACTTTTGGTGGTGTGCTGCGGCTTCTTGCTGCTTCTGTGGACTCAGGCTGATTGGCAGAGTGATGTCAGCTGAGACAAATGTATGTGCTGAGACAAGACATGTGTTGAGTGAAGACCCATGGAGGACGTGTGATGTTTAAAGGGAGAATGAAAAGGATTGGACAGACAGTGACAGAGGGTGAGCTTGGCTTGCTTGCATAGCTAAACATTTGGTGGTCTTGCGTCTTCGCTGACCTTCACTTTGCTGAGAGAGGCACAGCTGAGAACTTTTCCTGGCAGTCCTGTCGGCCCTGGTCCCTCCTGCTGACTTGTACTGAAGCTGAGGCCTGGCTGTCTCTGCTAGGGAGTGCCACTGCTGCTGATTCATGCATGTTTGCTATCCCGACTCTACAGAACTGGGCTGCTGGTGTATCTGTGAAGTCTTTGCAAGTGGATCGATCTGCCACTTTTAACCTGTGAACTGAACTGCTGATTTCCAAACAACACCAGACTACACAGATGGGAATTGCTCCAGAGAACCATTTCTAAACAGGTCCACTTCCCCCATAGCCTTTCTTTTCCACTATCTCTGGTGGGTAGTGGGCTAAATGGGAGATTAAAGCATTTAAGAACCATCATTAAAAGCAGGTTTTGGAAAAATTAATGTTACAGGGACAAGTATTGGAATTCCATTCCTATTTATGTCTGTTACACCACTTCTCCTGAATTTCCCTGTCCTTTTATTATATTACCTTTGATTGAATTTAAGTTGCATCTGTGCTTTGTCAAGTGTAATAGTTACTTTTGTTGTTGTTGTTGTTGTTGTTGTGATAGAATATCTGAAAGATGTTCCCATAGAGAAGGGGGATTTATTTTGCTAGCACAGTTTTAGGTAGTATGGCCCATCATGAGGGAGAAGGCATGGTGGCTGGAATGGCTCTGTCCATGGTGGTGGAAGCTCGTGGTGTGTTTGTTCACACTTTGGTAGCTCAGGAAGCCAAGGAGGAAACAGGAAGCAGCTATGGACACAATGCCCACAAAAGTCATCTATTCCCAATTGCCTGTTGCTTCCAGCTAGAAGTCACTTCCACAAAACCACAGCCTCCTGAACCAGAACCCGCAGCTAGCTGGGAGCAGGCGGTGAAAACATGGAGGACTATGGAGGACAGGTCTGGCCCAAAGCACACCACCTAGCAGGAAGGACACTGCGGTGAGTGTTTACAGAGATGTCTTTTGGCAGGACCCGAGGCTGTCAGTTTTGTGTAGTGCACACTCAGAAGTAGAACCGGCAGTGCACACCACACCCAAGAGTAGTGGGTCATGTGGCTACTGTTATGTTGAACTTTGAAGAAATGTCAAATCTTTCTCAAAGGACCTGCCCCAAAGGAGACACCCCAAACAGGAGTGTATTCACGCTCACTTTTCTACATCCTTAACAACCTGTCTTAATAATAATAGACATTCCTTTACATTTCTCTTCTTCTTCCTCTTCTTCTTCCTCTTCTTCTGCTTCTGCTTCTTCTTCTTTTTCTTCTTCTTCTCCTTCTCCTCCTCCTCCTTCTTCTTCTCCTTCTGCTTCTGCTTCTCCTTCTGCTTCTTCTGCTTCTTCTTCTCTGCTTCTTCTCCTTCTCCTCCTCCTTCTCTTCTCCTCCTTCTCCTCCTCCTTCTCTTCTCCTCCTTCTCCTCCTCCTTCTCTTTTCCTTCTCCTCCTCTTTTTCCTCCTTCTCCTCCTTCACCTCTTCCTCTTTTTTTTTTTTAATTTTGTGACAGGGTTTCCCTGTGTAGCCTTGGCTGTTCTGGAACTCACTATGTAGACCAGGCTGGCCTCAAACTCATGGAGATCCTGCTGCCTCTGCCTCCCAAACGATGGGGTTAGATGTGTGAGTCACCACCATCTGACATAATTACCCCTTACCATTTCTTCTTTGAAGAACTGATTATTCTGACCCTTTCTTAGCTGTAAGATCTGTTTTCATTTCTGACTCATGAGAATACGTTATGTACTCTGGAGGCAAGGCCCTTATCAAATGTGTGATGTGCAAACATTTTCTCCCATTCTGTGGATGGTGTTTTTACTTTCTTTTAAGGGTCCTATGGTGTAGGAAAGCTTACATTTTGGTGACATACAACTTACCATTTTTTTCTTTCATTGTTTGTTTGTTAAATGTGATCTAAGGCCAATACAATCTGAGGCCATACGAGCTTATGGCTATGCTTTCTGCTATGCAGTTTCTGATTTTAGTTCTTACATTTGAACCATTGATATTTCTTGAGTTAAGTTTTGTTACATGTGAGGCAGGGCAAATTCATTCTCTTGAATGGATTTTCAGTTGTCCTATGCTGAAAAGACAATTCTTTTTTCAAAGGTAAATCTGATTACCAATGTAAGAGTTCACAAATGGACTTTCAATTTTGTCCCATAGATCTGTGTCTCCACCTCATGCTGACATTTCCACAGTCCCAACTATTGTAGTTTTCCATTTACTTTGGGTTGTCCCTTTTAGATAAAAAGCTCAGTGACATTAAGTACTTGCACATCATTGTTCAGCCATCACCTTTATCCATCGTTAGAAGCTTTCTACTGTGCTGCAAAACTGGGCCACTGTGTCCTTTAAACAGTAAACCCCACTACTCCCGCCCTTGTAGGCTAACCATGTTCTTCTGTGGTTCCTAATGAATTTGGTTGTTCTAATGATCTCTGGCTGACTTCTAGAGTTTGTAGTAACTTTTAAAATCAGGAGAGGTCATCTCTCTGCTTTATGCCTTTCAGACTTTTTGGCTTCTAGACTCTACATTTCTATATATATCTTAAAATATCACCGCATGTTGTCCATTACTTGGGGAAAAAAAACCCACAGCTGAGATTCTGATAGATTTTTCACTGACTACACATAACTGGCGAACACTGTCATCTGTGATGGTCAATTTTAGGGGTAATTCGCCTCAATGCAAGATACTAAAAACTACTTCTGGGTATGTCTGGAAAGTATCTCCAGAGAAATCTAGAGGGAGGGGGTAGGCTGGGGGTGGTGTGGAACCTGTTGTCTATTCAGTGGAGGATCAGAAGGAAAGAAGGGGAGAGTAACACTTCTATTCTCTCTTGGAGTAGGCGTATTCTTCTGTCATTGGCCATCAGAGGTCCAGGATCGCTGACCTTCCACTGGAGAATGTATTCCAGTGACTTCCTGGTTTCCTAGCCTCCTGGCCTCTAACTGAGAGCTGTAGCATTGGCTTCCTGAGTCTGATGCCTTTGGACTTGAACTGAGACTGGATGATGACATCCCTAAGAGTTCAGCTTGCAGATGGCCTGTCAGGGCACGGCTTTGCCTCTGTAGTCCCATCTCTCTCACCCGTCTTCAGGTTACTTATATCTACATTTGTCTGTCTGTCTGTCTGTCTGTCTGTCTGTCTGTTATCTACCAACCCATCAACAGTCTGTATCTATCATCACTTACATATCTCTTAATCATCTATGTATCTATCACCTGTTCCTATTTGTTTTAGAGAAACCTGATCAATACATCATCTTAAAAGTGCTAAATCTTCCAGCAGGGAAGTGGATACAGATGAAGAGACCAAGCTCACCCCCACCCCACATCCTCAGAGCCTTGGTATTACCAAGAGGGTGGTCATGCTGACTGCTTCTTCCCCCTTCCCTGCCTGCCTATCCTGGTCTCTAACCTGCTCCCCGGCCTCCAAAGTAGCTCTATATGGTGTTGAAACATTCCTCCCTGGTGAAAGGAGAGAGGCTTTTGAGATTCAGGCCCAGAAATCAGATAGTTACAGGGGTCCCCCCCCCTCCAGGGTCTTAAGAGCTGCAAGCATTCTCTGAGGGGAAGGAGACTCTCTGGTGCACTGCCTACAAGCTGGGCAAGGGTGCTCCTGGCATGTAGCTTTCTTTGCATGAGTCATGCCCCATTGTGGGGTAGACAGTCCAGTTATTTATGCTCCTATAAATAAGCCCCAATAAACTTATTGATTCTTTGAAACAATCTTGGCTAGTCTTAGCTGGAGTCATTTCTTTGGTTTATTGGTATTGATCAGAGGTGAATAGACATCTGCTCATCTCCTCAGAAAATGTCATGGTCCAGCTCTTAGCATGGTGGTCACACATCCTGCATCACAAACATCAGAAGCATCAGTAGAGCCAAGAAGAGAGTGGGCTCTAGAATCTGAGCAGAGACTGCTTAACGTTCAGTTGCATATGACCTTGCCACCGGC
Organism: Mus minutoides; assembly: GCA_902729485.2. Classification (NCBI taxonomy): domain Eukaryota; kingdom Metazoa; phylum Chordata; class Mammalia; order Rodentia; family Muridae; genus Mus; species Mus minutoides. The sequence goes on along the minus strand of LR749925.1, from coordinate 569,161 downwards.
GTTCAGCAGGAAGACACTTGGAAGAGAGTTGTACATGTTGGTACCTAACAGACTGGGGCATTCCTTTCTTGGACTGGTCCTACTGTCTGTCCATACATCTCTTCCTGGCCATCCTGAGGCTGACTGAGTTGATACCTGGTATCCAGCATGTGGCTAAGTCAACAATGTAAAACTGAATGGATATTTTCATAGACCAGAGCTGCCTCCTGGCTGCTCTGTGTCATTGGTGTGCAGAAACTGCATGCAGGAAGGCATATTCCAGGCGACTGTTCAAATCCTGAAGAAACAGACAGAGCTGGGATTAATAGGATCTGCCCCCATGTGCCACTGTAATGGGAGCCTTGTTCGTCAGAGCAATTCAAGCACCCATTCCTTATCCTGGAACTGATCTTCTCACGAGTTGATCTACACACGGAACACCTACAGTTTGATGCAGCTCTGGTTAAAATGAAAAGAATCTACTTAATTAGATAAACCTGGGACAGAAGAATTTGATCACGGTGAGCTCTTTGCAGTCTCCCAGTGTCCTGCTGGTAAGGTGAGGCTGTTGACATTCCATGGCCACAGGGCCCAGACAACACAGACCTTCCTGAAACAGGAGGGTGAAAGCTGCNCTAGGAAACCTTGGAGCTGGAGAGACAGCTCAGTTGGTTAAGTGCTGACTACCCTAGTGTGTGGGTCTGGGCCAGATTCCTATGTGGAAACAAAGCAGAACCTGGTGGCATGTGTTGTCATCTCTGTGCTGGGCAGTCAGTCTGGCCTGAGCTCCAGGCATCTTTCAAAGGAAGGAAAGGAAGAGGAACAGAAAGTACGGCACAAACACGCTAACTTTGGATCTGAGCATCGCGTTCCGAACCTGCAGAGTCTCTCCAGCACGTCCAAATCCAAAAGCAAGGCCCACCTGATTTCTAGGGCTTGCTGGTTTGGAAAATAAATTTTAAGTCACAAGGAAGCAGTTAGGGATGGACTCGGTAGATTAAGGTCCCAGCTCAATAATCAGAGGTGAGGGGGTAAACTGCCCATTGGTCCAAGGCAGCCTCCCCAGTCAGAAGTGAGTCTCTGTTTCTTTTCAAACTCACCTGGGTTGGAACCCAGTCAGCTCTGCTTTTCTGTCATTCACCAGGGAGAACAGAGGACCTTCCCAGCAGCAGTGACAATGGCCTTCACACAAGTCTCTCTTGGGCTTCTTTCTACCCCTTCATTCCTTCACCCGGCAGTACTTAATGAATCTCGATGGCATGTGGAGCTGTTCCAGGTGTTCGACAAACAGCGGTTAATACAACATCTGAACATCTCTGCTGCAGAGGTGAAATTATCAAAGGGAGAAAGCAGACTTGGTCCACAACAACACTCCAGGCATAGGCAGCAATTAATAGGCACAACTAAAACAAAGTGAGGGTCTCTTGGAGGTCAAGCCACTTCTCTGGAGGGCAACATTTGAGTAGAGTCAAAAATGAAGGGACATAGCCAATCTTGGGGTTGTCTGGAGGAAGAACATTCCATTCAGTAAGTGCAAAGGGCCTGAGGCAGCCTCAGGGACACCAGAGAAGGGCAGACAGGTGTATTGGAAGGCAGCAAGCGAATGCCAGGGAAAACATCAGGAAGCACAGAAATCTTCCTCATCACCATGGGACACTCCCTCTCTATGGGACACTCCCTCTCTATGGGACACTCCCTCTCTATGGGACACTCCCTCTCTATGGGACACTCCCTCTCTATGGGACACTCCCTCTCTATGGGACACTCCCTCTCTATGGGACACTCCCTCTCTGGAAGATGAGCACTTGAAAAGCCTTGAAGCTGGTAGCAAGAACACTGGCTTTTTCTGGCTTCCTTTGCAAGGGATGGTCTTTGGGGAATGATGGAGGATCTCTGGGTCAGTTACTTGTGTGAAATAGAATCAATTACAACAACAACACTACAGCAACACGGGATGGTGTGCAGACATCTTCATTCTTCCAGTGTGAAAGCACCCCTTACCCCTCATGGTTCTGCCATCCCTACTCAGAGCTGGGGAAAAAAAAGATGATATCCAGACTTCCAGAACATGTCCTGATGTCACAAACACCAGTAGATTCTTCCAGCAACATGAGGCATGTTGCTACTGTTGGTAATTCTGAGTTCTCAGCATCACAAATGAAGACACAGAAGCCTGGGGAGTGGGAGTGTGCTGTTCCAGCAGCCAAGGGAGGAGCAGGTTTGTGTAGCTCTCTAAGTTCAGTGTTTGTCTTGCTTTCCCTCTCAAGTACACCAGCCCGTGACAGTTATTTCCCATTCAAATCACAACCACCTTTGAGACTTAATTTTCCCATTGTTAAAATGGATAGTGCTTGTATGCTATGGACCATGGATCTTGCTAGCGGGTGGGGAGACAGTCTAGAATTCCCAGCTAAACTTCTGGCATTATAGATGGAAAAGGTGTTGTTGCTACTTGGCTAAGACCAGACACATGCATTTTAAAGCCTGGCTGTCTTGTTACAGATAGTCTCGACTGACACACACAGAAACATCATTTCTATCAGGTGAAGATGAGTGCCCTCCTTTATGGGGGAAGTCTCATAATGAAAAATGTCTGGAGCCATGGGATTAGCTTGTATCCATCCACTTCGAGAGCCTTCCATCTGCCAGACTCTGTGCTTGGTTAATGGGTCAGAAAATCCAATTCCCTGTAGTGAAAAAATCCACAGTCAGGGGTGTCTGTGTGTATTGGTGGGAGGGACCTACATGTAAACAGACAATTGAGAAGCACTTGGAAAAGTGTCCTGACAGGGAAGCCCTTCCTTTCTAGGACCTCAGAGGAAGTACATGGATCCCAGCTTAGGGCTATCAGAGAAGGCTTCCAAGCAGAGACGACGCTTAAATTTCAAACAAAGAGGACTTAGCCAGAACCTGGGAGAAGAAGGAACATTCCATGAGATGGGGCCAGTGAGCAGATATAGAAGCAAGAAATGTTAACCAAGTATAGGAACCAGGCCAGCGAACACTATGTAGCACTGAGTCACATCTAAAGGAAGGAAAGGCTTTTGGGCACCAAAGGGTAAAATGGAAACCCAGGGATGAATATACAAGACAAATATCCAACAAGAATCTTGTATCCAGAACAGAATGTCTACAGCTTAATACAAGTAAAAGGCTGGCAGAGACCTGGCACAGATAGATGTTTCTCCAGGGAGGAAACACACACATGAGCAAGCTCAATGAGCGGCGCCGCATCACTCAGGGAAGCTAGAATTGAATCATCTCGAGGCACCTCTGTGCACCCATCAGGATGGGTGTGAGCCAGGAATGGACAACAGCAGGCACCGGAGCCTGAGAACCTGTGCCCAGCTGGTGAAAATGTGAAATCACTCAGCCACTGTGAGAATCCGCTGGCATTTGTCAAAAGCAAGCCAAGAGTGAATTCCTAAGTAATACAAGAATCTATGTTTGGGTTCACTCAGGGAGTCAGACACATGCACCCACATTCGGAGATGAAGAATCATTTCAGACCCAAGAGCTGGAGGTGTAGTGGGGAGGCCAGAGCTCCTGGCTTAACTGTCTGACTCTCAGATGTCAATAAGCAGAGACAGGAATTGAATCTTAAAACTGCACTTCATTCGGAGATCCTGAAATCTGATAAGACAGTGGATTGTCATCCTAAATACCTGTTTGACACCACATCTCCAGCCAGCAGATTAATATAGACGGAGAGCCGAGGTTGCCAGTCATTCCAGAGCTTGACTCTCTACTCGCCGAAGGTGAGCAGCCAGGTTTTCTAAGACTTGTGATATCAGTGTCTTCTTACCACCAATTCCTGTGGGTGGCCTGGCCAGTGGTCCTTCAGAGATTCACCTGTCTCAGACTCCCCACAGTGTGGGATGCAAACATGGCTACCATGCCTGCTTTTTGTATGGGTTCTGGGGGTTGACCATGGGTCCTCGTGCTTGCATGCAATGTACTTTATAGACTTTATGCACGGTCTTAGGGTTTTATTGCTGTAAAGAGACACCATGACCATGGCAGCTCTTATAAGGAAACATTTAATTGGGGCTAGTTTGCAGTTCAGAGGTTTAGTCCTTTATTGTCATGGCAGGAAGCCTGTTAATGTGCAGACAGACATGGTGCTGAAGAGGGAACTGAGAGATCTACATCTGGACCTACAGGCAGCAGGGAGTAACAGTGACACGATGGCCCGGCTTGAGCTTCTAACACCCACCTCAAAGCCCACCTGCTATTGACAAAGCTTCCAACAAAACCACACCTACTTCAACAAGGCCACACCTCCTAATAGCACCACTCCCTATGAACCAGTGGAGGCCACCACATAGACAAAGCGCTTATAGAGGTATCTCCCTGGTCCAGTTATCTAAAAACACACAGTACATATAAATAACACACACACACACACACACACACACACACACACACACACACACGGGAAGAATGGCAGAGGGCCTTCTAGAAGGGCTCGGTCTTCTCTTGGGAGCAGGAGTATACATATGTGGGACTCAAGTTTTGGGACTCAGTTTCCCAATGGTTCCTGCTGAGGCTCCCAGAGGCTCCTCAAAGGCATTGCTGAAATACCTTCCTGGGAGGGTACTGCCTCCTGCCCTATGACTGAAGGGGTGGCTGAAGGAACTCTGGTTGCAACTGACCCTGGGAGTTGCCTCCCTCCTGCCAGGTGCCAGGCGTCATCTGGAACCTGTAAAAAGTTCATTTAGTGTGAGGTAGAGGCTAGGCATCCAAGGTCTGCCCCTTCATGGGAAGCCAAACCGCCCTTTAAAAGAAGAATTAATTCAAAGTAGGTCCTTAGGATCCCAAATCATTAACAGACGTGTTTTGCAAATGTCCAAATAATTGCGACTCTGGGTGTCTGCAAACCTCTCATTGTTGCCAGTGGACGGATTGTCTGGGATATTTTATCCCCTAGGCTCATAGTGAGTGACACTATTACCAAGAGAAGAGCTGTGACGAAGACTCCAGTTTCCACATGAGCTGCCCAGCTTGGTTTTTATTAAGCCAGAGGAGGTGTCCAAATGAAGGAATTTCCTTCATTAGACATTTTGTATCTTCTGGCTTCAAGTGAGTGGCAGGAAGGTCAAGCCTGAGAGAGAGGCTATCTGTGGCACTCTGCAGGTGGCACAGCCATGGTATCTTGCCTGCGAGTCCTCCTATACTCTGGGCAAAAGGCTGCACTACATCACACTTTCCAAGAGCCTCAGAAACATCATCGAGTAACTGGCTTGAGGCCGCTCAGTTGGTGGAGACTGGAGAAAATTGAAGACATGGGCCTCTCGTCTGGAAAGGACTGAGTTCTAATCTCAGAGGCTCTGAGGAAGATGCTTTCAACGCACTGTGTAATTTCTATCCTCCTGCCTCCACCCCCAGAGTGCTAGGGTGCCCTGTTTGTGACGCTGGGTATCAAATTCAGTATTTCCTTCATGCTAGGCAAATGGTAATGACTGATCTGTAGCCCTAGCCTCAGGCCCAGGGGTTCTGGATGCAGAAATCCTGGGAGGTTTGCTGCTCCTCATCCCGCCATCTTCCCTGTCATCCTTGGGCCATCTCTATCCTCCCTCCATCTTCCTGTCATCCTTCCGGCCCCTGCAGCACACTCCATCGCTAGTAGTTCCTTTAAGATGCGCAGGTTTCTCAGTTTCAAAGAGTTTAACAAATTAGGGGAACCTTCATGAATCTTGGACCCCTGGGTCTCCGGATTATACTAACTAGCTCTCTTGGACACCCAGCCTCTGCACCTCTGACTTCAGGCTCTTTCACAGCCTGGCTGTGCCCTTACAACAGTTCTTGGATCTAATCTTACAATGTTCTACTGGGGATTCCCTCTCTCTCCNTTCCTTCCCTCCCCCATGTCTTCCCCTGTCCTTCCCAGAGTTGGGCCTCTCTCAGCCTCAAGGTTGATAGGGTCTTGTCCAAGTCTGGCTGGACAGGCTAACGGGAGACAGGACCTGATAAACTTTCTTTGATCTTCCATCTACAGTTTGAAAAAATAAATCTGCTGGTGGGTCAGAGCCCAGGAGCTGGAATAGTTCCTTGTTCCATGTGTGGCTCAGGGTCCTCGACTCTTGCAAAGTTCATGTCAAAAGCAGGGACCCCACTGGGGAGGGATTTGAGAGAATGGGCAGGGAACCTAATTAGGTGAAAATCATTTAAATGGTTTTCCAGGCATCTTTGATTTAAAGCATTTATCACCACCTAACGCATAATTAACAGCAGGACAAACGACTGAACAAAAGCTCTTCTACCCAGAGGGATTATGTTCATTTTCATTAATCTTATATATTACTATCTCTCTCCAAGTGAATGTTATCTTAAAGGCCCAAATGCCTCCTTTGATCTTGGGAGGGAAGGAGGGAGAGAGGAGGGAAAGAAAGAGGGAGAAAACGAGTTTGTTTAGAAATGCCATTTTAACCACAGAATCTAGCACAAAATCAGAAGTTTTGTATACCCAGCCACAATAAGATGGAAATCCTACCGGGATGATGAGATACTACTGTCCCCAAGAGAGCAGGTGCATTTCATGGTTTGGTCCATGTTGTTTGGGGTCTTTAGCTTGTGATTTGTTAAGTCCTGAGGATGCATAAGTGTGTGTGTGTGTGTGTGTGTGTGTGTGTGTGTGTGTGTGTGTGTGAGTGAGTGATAGGTCTTTCTGACTGGCAAGTTCTGCCACTTACCAGCTGGGTGGCCCTAAGAGTCACTCTGCTGTGTCTTAGTAGAGACAGAGGCAATGGGATGCCATCTCCTATTGTTTCACCACCTGAGAGTCTTAAATAGCCTAGGTTGGCTAGGAGCTCAATATGTAGCTGAGGATAACCTTAAACCCTTCATCTCCTGCCTGTCTTTGGAGTTCTGGAGTTGCTGGCATGCACCATATGCATGATTAGGTCTTCAGGTTTTGAGTTCATAAACAGATGAAGCCAACAATTAGCTCAACGCCTTGAGGATCCATTCACTCCTGGAAAGGTCCCAGTAGACACACCGGAGGTATGCTTTGCTAAATTCCTGTGTGGTGATTCGCAGTCAAGTCAAGATTGACTATGACAGCTATCAACTGGACACCCAACCACATCCCCAGCACCTCCCATAACAGTGCTACTAGCTGGGGGCCCAGCCTTCAATACATGAGCCTGTGAGACATTGCATGATCAAATTATAACAAATAGCAATTAAAAAATAGCAATAATGTAAAACTATATATACATGGACAGGTATACACATGCACACACACACAAATGTCTGGTTCTACATGTGAATATGCTGAGTAGCTTCATTGCATCTTTGTGACAGGGTGGAAATACAAGCTTTATAAGACAGTCTCCCAACCCTCCCTACAGGCATGCAGGGAGTTCTTTGTCATCTCTGGAATATCTTATAAATGGCCATCACAGATAAAGTGTCCAAACACCACATCTCCACAGTTGCCTTAAGATCACATTATTATTATTATTATTATTAATCAATCAATCATTATTATAGACAGATCTCATTATGTAGCTGACCTGGATCGCGATATGTAGACCAGGCTGGCCTCAAACTCAATTCATAGAGTGCTGGCATGAAAGGCTTATGCCACCATGCCTGGCTCCAACATCACTTCTTTTAAAAATAACCTTTATATTCTGTTTATTTATGTATTTGATGAGCATGAGTGTGCAGGTGTCCACTGAGACCAGGAGAAGGGAGTTGGATCTCCCCAGAGTCAGAGTTTCTGGTGGTGATGAGCTTCCCAACGTTGCACATACTAGGAAGTGAATTCTGATCCCCTGAAAGAGCTGTGGGCTGCTGAGCTTTCTCACTAGTCTCTGTTATGCACTGTTCACTAGTGAAGAAGCTAAACTTCAGAGAAGTTCGTGAACTTGCCCAAGAGCACACTGACTGTAGGAACCAATGGTGGCGACCCCACCCACGCTTGTTAATCCTACCTTGCCATCTCTCTGCAGTGAAGCCAGCCTCTCTGGGCCCTGCATCTCCCCCAGAATGCAGTTGGCTTTAATCCTGCAGCTGATGTGGCCAAGCAGGCCATGTTATCCTCACTTTGCTGATGAGGAGAGAACATCAGAGTGGAAAAGGAACCAGGGCCAAGGGCAGACCTTCAGGAGCCACGGGGCCATTCTGGGAAAGGAGTATACCTCAAAGAAGGGGATGCTGGCTGGCCTGGTGAGGGGTAAGACACAGATAAGCCCAGTGGGTTGCCAGAGCTGAGCCAAGGTGCTTGTGGAGCAGATCTGTTTACTCAGCTGCAGGAGAAGATTGCAGGCAGGGTTGATGCTGATAAAGTTGGTTGTTTTCAAACTAAACATGGCCTTTCCTCTGGACTGGCAAGCTGGGGCGGACGGAACACTACAGGGTCTCTGTGCGTCTTTCCGGTCCTGTTGTCGTTGTCTTAGTATCTCCCTGGGTTCTCATGGGGGTGTTTGAAGGAACTCCCCAAGAGATTTGGGGTGCCAAGGATAGCTCCAAAGGATGGTTATCCAGTGCTGCAGTTCTGAAAGATGATGGCCGGGACACAGTGGCTGAGGTGGCCCTGTAGTTTCTGACCTTGAGGGAATGGCTCCTAGGGATGCAGAAGTATATGCTGGAGGGGCTAGCTAGCAGGACTGAGAAAAGTTTTCACCTTGAGCTGCTCCAGGACCTAGAATGTTCCATATGCATTCTTGTTTCAAGATCCACAGCATAGATAAGAGAAGTGCATCTTCCCAACCTCCATGTTATCAGTTGAGAGCACAAAGTGGAAGAGACCACAAGACTCATTCATGGTCGTGCTGGTCCATCTGAGGTTTGCCTGACTCCAAAGTTCTGAGGGTGGTGCTCTGGTTAGTGTTGTTGTTGTTGCTGTTTTTTGTTTATTTTGTTTGAAACAGCGTTTCTCTTTGTATCCCTGTCTGTCCTGAAACTCACTCTGTAGATCAGGCTGGTGTTGAACTCACAGAGAGCTGCCTCTGCCTCTGCCTCTGCCTCTGCCTCTGCCTCTGCCTCTGCCTCTGCCTCTGCCTCTGCCTCTGCCTCTGCCTCTGCCTCTGCCTCTGCCTCTGCCTCTGCCTCTGCCTCTGCCTCTGCCTCTGCCTCTGCCTCTGCCTCTGCCTCTCCAGTGCCAGGGTTAAAGGCATGTGCCACCACACCATGACTGCTAATTTTTTTTTTTTTGATAACCTGACACAAACTGGAGTCATCTGGGAATAGGGAGCCTCAACTGGAGAATTACCTCCATTAGATTGGCCTGAGGGTGTTTCTGTGGAAGCATTTCATAATTAATGATTTTAGTGACTAAAGTATAAACATCTTCTGTAAGCGACTTGGGTATTTGAATGCCTGGGCCTCAGTTGGTGGCTCTGTTAGAGGTTTAGGCTCCTTGTTGAAGGAAGAGTGTCACTGGATGTGGCTGTTGAGAGTTTAAAGACTCTCCCACGTCCAATTTACTCTCCTTCATGAGGATGGGAGCTCTCAGCTTCCTGATCTGGCCAACGAGCCTGCCTACTGCCATGCTCTCCCATCATGAAAGACTCCTACCCTCTGGGTTATAATTCAAAATAAACCCTTCCTTCTCCAAGTCATCTCGGTCATGCTGTAGTGTGACATCACAGCAGCAGAGAAGGAAGGAACACCATGAAGAATGTGGGAGGACCCAGTACAACATAGGCAGTGCCATCCCTGGGCACTGGGTTGTCTAAGAAAGCAAGATGAGCAAGCCATGGAGAGCAAGTCTATGAGCCGTTGGTTCCTGCTTCAGTTCCTGCCTCTAAGTTCCTGTCCTGGCTTCTCTCGATGATGGACAGTCACCTGTAAGCAGATAAGCTCTTTGCTCCCTGAGTGGCTTTGGGGAACCTGGACCAGAATCCAGCAGGGGAATCTGAGTGGGAAGGAGGTTGGAAGCTAGCTTGTTCAGTGGTCTATGGAGTAACTCCTCAGCCAAACTAGGCTCTGCTCCCACAGATTTGGCATATAGATGTTATGCATCTGAAATATAGATGTATAACAAATCTCAAAAGCTCCTATGGTTGCTGTGCCAGGAAGGATGAAATCAGGCCCCCAAACAGTAAGCTCCTGAAAGCTAAAGCTACATCAACTCTGGGCTTCTGGGGTTTCTGTTTGTTTGTTTTTGAGACAGGGTTTCATGTATCATAGGCTAGACTTTGTCTTGAACACACTATGAAGCTGAGGTTGATTTTGAACTTCTGATCCTCTTTCCTGAGATTACAGACGTATGACACCATGCCTGATTTGTGCAGTGCCGGGGACTGTTGTAGTCCCCAATTACTGATACTAGAGGGACTTCAGTGTTGTGTACAGTTTGCCTCTGTGTTACCCCACTACCACACCTGCCCTGAAACTCCCATCCTGCCTCCAGCCCGAGGCAAGCCCGACATGCAGACAGCTGGATTCTGTGCTGCACCTCCTGCAGCAGCTCAGGGTTCCCTCCTCCTCCCTTAGCGTTAGAATGGCACTACCCATAAAACCCCCTTAATGAGGACATGCTGAGGAGACATCCTCCCTGCCTTTGTGTCTCCAAAAACCCACACTCCTGCTGATAAGCAGAAGAACTCCAGGTGCCTGTCCTTGAGACCTTAGAGAAATAAGCTCAAGGGAGACCATGGAAAAAAAAAGGTAAACAGAAGTCAGGTCACGGACAGTTATGACTGGCCATAAAATTAGTCCCTAAACAGACGCCCATTAACCCTCCCCTCCTGCTTCAGTTCCATTCCACCAAATGATTACAGCCCTCTACTTCCCCCTTTTCTGTGAATATTCACACTATTCCTAACTATACTGTATATAAAACCAATGTTTTCTGGACTCTGGGTCACTTGCCTGTGTTCACACAGTGGGTGTGAGGTGGGCAAACTGAGTTCAAACTTGAAACAATGAAAGACTCTTTGGCGAGTTTCAGCAGACTTCGAAATCCTTGGGCTCGTCTGGGTTTCCCGTGGACTCAGGACACAACAGACAGAACCTAGAACTTCATGTATGCTAGGCAAGTGCTCTGCCAATTGAGCCCCAGCTCTGCCCAGTTGGAGAATTTCAAACAGCCAAGAGGGTTGATCTGCTGTTCTGGGAGAGCTTCTGGGCCTCTTCTTTTCTTCTCCCTGCTAATTTTCCATCGTGGTGCGAACAGCACTAGCCTGGCTCTGAGGCAGGCATGTCCTGACATCCTGTCCTCGGTGCGGCTGTTTCCTATTTAGCTCTGTTTAGGTACCTTTCTCATTGCTGTGGCTGAATCGCTGACAGAAACGACTTTGGCTCATGGTCTGAGGGGATACAGTTCACCCTGAAGGTCCACTGTCTTCCCAAACAGCAACATCAGCCAAGTATTCAAAACCCAGCCTGGGAGTGATGTTTGCATCCAAACTATGACTGGCAGCTCTTCAAATCCTCACAGAACTCCACAAGGAGGGGCCTCAGCTCCTCCTTCTTTTTTGTATTTGAGGAAATGTCCAAAGCTGAGAAAGAGCTCTTATCAAGAGGAGGAAAAGGGGCTGATGCCCACACGATGACAATGATGAGGCTGAGGATGGTGAAGGTGATGGTGATGTAGGTAAAGCCTTCTACAGCAACTCCCAAGGCCCACCTGTCTAGCCCTCACATTTATGAGGCTCCTTCTGCCATACTCTCTTGGGGAAGCAAACAAGTTCACAGAGGTTGAGCAATTTGCTCAAGATAACAGTGTGAACCCAGAGCTTTGCCTAACGCACAGCGGGTTCTTTGCCCACCTGGGAAGAGGAAGGCTTCCTGCTATTGGATAGAACACTGGACTGAGTCTCTTTGGCTTCAAGGCTCCCCTAAGCCAACAGACTATGCAGACAGCTAGGACCACATCAAAAAGGGCCTCTGGCCTAAGTCTCACATGACCTTCTCAGCTAGCACAAGCTGGTCCCACTGGACTCTGACTTCGCCTGACATTGTCCTTGCTCAGCTTCCCTTTATCCTTCAGGTCCTGCTGGCCACCTTGTCCCCCACCCCAAGCCTCATCCCTGCCATCATCTCTGTTAAAGCCTGGGCTACCTTTGATCTTGTGGAGTCAAGTACTATGTCTCTGCCTTTGACCAGAATTCTGACAGGTGAACCTCACAGGCCAGGTTCTGCTTTGGCCTGATCAAGCCAGCCCAGTTGTGGCTTTTCTGTCCTCCATGACCCACCACAGCCCAAGCCCATCGAGGCCACCCTGACCCTGTGTCTAGGAGAAAGCCTAGAAAAGCTCTCAGACCCTCACACCACACTAGCCTCACTCTTTCTGCTTCTTCAGTTTATCGCAAATGATTTTCCAAGCCAGTGGATATAATCACATTACACTTAGGGAAATTGGTGCCATTTCTTAATTACTTTTATAGCTGAAAAGCAATTACTTAGCAATTGCAGATGGGTCTTCTCATGTTGCCCGGAGCTCTTCAGCTATAAGGAATGTCTGCAGAGAACCAGACCTTTTGAAGAGGTTGGGTTGCCCCTTGATAATGAAAACTGGGCTAATTGAGTTTGGGGAGAAGGCTGCTTTTTGTAAGAAATAAGATAAAATAAAGGTGTTTGGTTTTTTTTTTTTTTTTTTCTGGTGATTTACCCAGTTACTCAAGGCAAAGCCTGCCAGACATCTTCAGCCTCTCCCTCCTCCTTGGCCCTGTGCCTGAGCATTTGGGGGATTGTCTCTGTACCTGTTGATGCCTCTGAATCTTTCCTCCTTCCAGGCCACTGATATCACACACCTGGATGACAGTGGTGGCCTTAGAACTGGCCACTCCTTCATGCCCAGTGACTCTGCAGTGTCTAGACTTTGGACCCCTATGGATATTTATTTAGAAAAAAAAAAGTCTCTTTGCAGATGCATGTACATACATTTAGGGAGGTCTAGATGGGACTGTCATGAACTACTGAGGTAGGCCAACAGAAAGTCAAGACCAGAGAATGTGTCTTCAAGCTGGGAAAAGCCAGGGTGCCTGGGAATTAATTCCCAGAGGCCATAGATGGTCTGGAATGGATATCCCCTCACAGCTTCCAGTAACAGAGAGCCAAGCAGCACATTCATCTTGATGTTTCCTGAACCTTGAGAGAATACATTCTTGTCCTTATAAATCGAACTTGGAGTGGCCATCAGTTATGGTGGCCCAGGGAACTCAGTGTCACCGCCTGCCAACTTGCATCATGCTGAACTAAAATCTGGGCTACCTGCTGTGAACTCAGGAGACAGATTTAGAGCCTGCTTGCCTTTCTGCTGGGCCCCTGCCAATCTCCTCAGGCTGCTCCCCAACACATACACTTTCTTTGCTCTTCCTTACAGTATGAAAACCCTCTTTTACCTTGGTTACCTGACTTTCTGCGTCCCTATTGGCTACTTCTAAGACCCCTGCTGACTGTGACCTTGCACCTGCTCCAGGGCAGGGCTGCAAAGGGGTCTTCCATATCCATCCCCAGGGCACAGACCCCATCGTCTTCCTCTCAGAGTACCTTCCTCTGGGAGTTCCGTTAGTGCCTTTTCCTGTTGCTGAAGATAATAAAATGCCCGGACAAGAGCAACGTGAGGGAGAAAGATTACATTGGCTCACAGCTCCACAGGGATGGAGTCCATCATTGTGGGCACAGCCTGAGAACAGGAGCATGACCCAGTCACACTGCTGGGTTTACTTGATCTTACACTTCCGGGTAACACTCCATCACTAAGGAAATTAAGTACAGGAACTCAAGCAAGGCAGGAACCTGGCGGCAGGAATTGATGAAGGAGCCATGGAAGAATGTTGCTTACTGGCTTACTCTTCATGGCTTTCTCAGTCTGCTTTCTTATAATATCCAGGACCACCGAGGATGTGCCAAGGATGTGGTACCATTCATAATGGGCTGGTCCCTCCCACATCACTGTTTAAGAAAATGAACTAAAGACTTGCCTACAAGCCAATATTATGGAGTAGTGATTACAACCACCCGTAATGAGATCTGACGCCCTCCTCTGGTGCATCTGAAGTCAGCTACAGCGTACTTATGAAGAATAATAAGAAACGAATCCTTGGACCAGAGAGACCAACCGGAGCAAGCGGGGCTGTCCGGAGCGAGCAGAGCCGAACGGGATGGCTGGAGCCAGCGGGATGGCCGGAGCGAGCAGGGACGGCTGGAGCGAGCAGGGCTGGAGCGAGTGGAGCCGATCTGAGCGAGGGGGGCAGGCCTGAGCGAGCGGGGTTAACCAGAACAAGGAAAAAAAAAGTGCGTCTTCCCAAATGGCTCTAACCTAAGTCAAGTTGATATAAAGCTAGTCAGTACGGGTGGGATCCTTGAGAGAAAAGAAGGGGAGCTGCATGTGAGGCCCGCATTTTGAGATCTACCACATTGAGATCTACTCCCCTACTCATGAAACCATTTATTCCTTCAACACACATCTGAACATTGAGGGCTGGCAGAAAGTTGGATGCCAGAGGTGAGGGGCTCACAACACCAGCACTTTACAGGCTGTTTCGAGGTTACGTTTGCCACGGAGGAGAAGTGGTACTAGGATCCTCAGTGCTGCCAAAGTCTGCTGATGATAAGTCCCTAAAATAAAGTTACCCCACCCCATCTTCCTTTGTCATATGTTTTCACCTCTGGAGTGCTTATGAATCCTAATACAATGTATACAATTCTTCTCATGCCTCATGCCTAACTCATTTGAGAACAGGGGCAAGGAAAAAGCCTGCACAGGCTCAGTACAGACACATCATGGGCCTTATGACATTTCCTTCTACAGCTGGTTGAGTTTGTGCATAAGGAGTCCATGGGTACAGAAAGCATTGAACTCCGAGTGGTGCCAAGGACACTATTGAGGGCACAGAAAAGATCCTGAGCGGGTTGAATGAATCCCAGAACAAAACCTTCCAGGATGGGTCTCTCCTACTAAGTTGTCCAGATGGGAAAGAACTATGGGCTCATGGCCTGTTTGGGGAAAAGAGCCTGGAACCAGGGGCTGGGGCAGCAAGGCAGGTTTAGCTTCTGGTAAGGGTCCTGCAAAGATTCTCTGTAGTTGAGGCACAGAAGATGCCCTGGGATCCAGTGGTAGCCTCTGTGAGTCAGGCATGAGGTAAGGGAAGAATTATACACACACACTCCAGCCATACCCATCACACGGAAGCCCTGCCATGACACAGTGACAGAATGGGCAGTGCCCAGAAAGAAGCTGACTTCATTCTCTACAGTGCAGACAGGGAACAGGACACACTAACCTCAGCACGCTGGAAACCAAGGAAAAGCAGAGGCAGAAGGGCCTGCTAACGTTCCCCCACCTTTTTATGTAAAGCCTAAAACTCATGAGCATGATCAAGCTACCCTGAAAGCAGGCCCCACCCCTGGAGAGAAGGAAGGAAGGAAGGAAGGAAGGAAGGAAGGAAGGAAGGAAGGAAGGAAGGACACAGAGTTCCAGGAAGAACTGTACAGGACCAGCGAGGGTCCCTCGCCCATGAACCTCAATGCCCTCTGAATGACTGTTCCTGCACCATCCAACCTCCAATTGTGTTCCTATTTTCTTTGGTCTTCCTTCCTGAAGGCTACCATGTGGAACTTATTACATAAATTTGTTATACATTTCTTTCTTGTTAATCTGTGCTTGGTTGTGGGGTGTCAGCCACGACCTTCAATGGGTGAAGACACAATCTTCTCTCCCTGCACGCCCAGAGTCAAGCCAGGGAAACACAAGCAGGTGCTTCTTGTGTCTGGAGGTGGGGTTTGTTTCTTCTAGGTCCGTTGGCCATGCTTTCTTCAGGTTCTCGGGGATGCTCTGGTTGCCACAGCCTTCTTCCCTAGGTGTCTGTTGTCTGTAAAGGCAGAAGCCATGGGGTTATTTTAACTACCAACCCTGATCTCAGAGAGCTTCACACTACCTTGATTACATCTGCTTGCAAGTCAGGTACTGCAAGTAAGAGATGGGTATACTTTTTGAGAGCAAGATCAACTCCACAGGACGAATCCTCTCATGTGACCGCATCAAACTCTTGCTGCGATCGGTGGACAGCGTGGAGCTATGAACTCTGCTGTTAGTAGAACCCCAGAAAAAAGCGTGGAGCTGATGGTTTTAGGGGATCTCAGAGTCAGTCAGGCTTGCTGCCTAGTCTAGGACATCGTGCCTCGCAAGAGGGGACTATCACTGTGATGGAGTAGGAAGAAAGAACCCCGCCCATCTCCGATGACAAAGGAGGTGGGAACAGGTTGCAACAAGGATGGAGAAGAGGGGCAGATGACCCTGCCATGATATCTGAGGGCTATCCAAGAGGAGGGTCATTTTAAGCTGGGACAGATTGATAGGTGCCAGAGGGAGATGGGTGCAGACATCTGGGAACAAAGTTCATAGTAGGCAACCTGCCAACTAGGTGGGACAATCTCTTGCCTTCTCTCAGTAAATGCGCTGTCCTGAAAATGCCTTGGATTGGGGTCAACTGACAAGAGGCAGCCATGTTCTGATCAGCAACCCATTCAAGCTAAAATGAGCCACCCTTGGTAACCCCCATACCCAGGTGGGAGGGTAGAAGGCACCGCTAAGTGGGCACTTGCACGTTTCAATAACTTCTGGCCTGGATGGTGGGTCTGGGCGCTGTAGTCTAGCCCCAAGGAGGCCTACTCACTGTAGTAGCCTGGGCTTCAATGTTGGGCTGTTTGCATTTCTTGACAAAGGAAATTTGTTGGGCTTAAGTTGCCAAGGGTTTGCATCTGGATCCTATGATGTCTGGCTTCAGGAGGGCTGCGCAGAACCGGCTCCTCGGGGCCTTGCTGGCCTCGTGTAATTAACTTAAGTGCTCTCAAGATGAAAGCTTAGTCGCCTGATCCCGGATTACTGTGAGCGCCGAGAAGGTAGGCAGAGCAGACTGTGCAAGTTATCTCCAGCTATTGAAGTTTCCAGAGATACCAGTGGTGGACAGTGTAAGTCAGGAAGTTTGGGCATGTTGGAATTTATTAAATTTGCAGTTGGGGTGGGGGGGGAGAGAAACACAAGAAAGCAAACCTGAGTTCTGGCTGCCAGCACGGGTCGGTCAAGTGGAAACACAACTTCACGGAACGAAGTGATTAATCATATTTTGTATTAGAAAAACTAAGATCTTAAGTCAATCTCATTCATGTGCAGTTCCAGAGCAGCGATGTTAATTTCCTGATTCCTTCCTCATAACTTCTGGATGTTTTCTTCTGACTGTTGAAACTGCCTCTTGTCTTTCTCTTAGGCATCTCGTTCTCTCCCGAATCTCACTCCCCTTCTCCAGCTGGAATAAGGTAGCTTTGATCATCCATGGTGGGGGTGGGGAACGTGGGTGCGGGGGTGCGGGGGGGGGATTCCTACAGGTGATTTTTAGGCCCGAATTCCACTGTGACAGCCGTGATTTATTTTAACTACCAACCCAGGAAAGCAGGCGCCGCCAGAATGAATACCTCCACCAATCCCTCCCCAGCCAACTAATTTTACTGTTTATGAATCATTAATATGTTTAAGGGAGGGGGAGAGGAGCGCCATTGTAGATAACTAAGAGTCAGACTTTGAGAAGAGACCTCATGGTGCTCAAACAGTTCCACATGGCCGCGATGGCAAGGCTCTACAGATAGACAGCACATGGAGTACAGATAGCGGGGCCCCGCCTCGGTGGGGAGGCGCGCCGAGGCTACCGGCAGATGAAACAACTTTCATCTCTCTCAGGGAGATAAACAGGCCGGGCTGGATAGGCCTCTTTATTTACAAAAGAAAATTAAATCCGTTTTAACACTTGCTCTCTTCATAGGAAACACATGTTCCCTGGTAATTGTTTTGAACTCATTTAATGGAGCCAGGCTGCACCGCGCCGTGGAGCTGGGCTGAACTCTCATTTTCTCACTGGTCAGGGGTGGCCATGGAATTTGCAAGGAATTCCTTCCCAATTCCAGAGGCTCCGAGGAGGGGGCGTTCTTTGGCGGAACTTTCGGAGGAGCCAGGTTTGGCTTCCTGCCCCCTGGAGGGAACCCCTCACCCCTTACTGGGAGAAGTCTGCCCCCAGCGCCCCTTGCCCGGAGTCCTTATCGGGACTTTGGGGTGGATCAAAGGAACTCCCAGCCCTAATTGAGCCCGACAGGCCTCCCTCCTGCCTGGGAGTTTTTGCAGAAAGAGAAATGAAAGGTTGGGTGATTTTTCCCAAGAGTTCCTGATAGAGTTTTATGACTGCAAGGTGTCGCTCAAAATTTCTGTGTCCCCGGGCTTTCGGGGCTGCGCTTTTCAGATGGTAATGTGCAAGAGACCTCCTGGGGCTCTGACTAAAAGAAGACTCTGATTTGTAGGACTAGGGTGGGGCCTGAGAGTCTAACAGCGCTGGGAACTGATGCCCAGAGCAAGGGTCACAGGTGCAGCTGGCAGCTGCACCCAGAGGGTCTGTTTCTGCCTCTGGGGTGACACTTAAGAATGTTCGAGAGTGCCCAGGTCTTCCTGATGCTGTTGGTTGCAGAGGACATTCTCTAAACTATTATTTGGAAACGAACATTCTCCCTGGGGCAATTAAGGCTCAGCAGCATTCTACCCTCACCCCAGAGTTCACACTGATGAGGGTGACAGAACCAGTACCAGCACCCAGCCCAATACTAGTCGGTGTGTGCACAGACAATAGGAAGTGGGGCAGGCAAGCATAGGGAATGGCTCAGGAACCTAGGACTCCACTTGGCTTGTGCTTCCCTTCTGATGATAATGCACTTGCAGCCAGAGGCTCTACCTGTATATACTGTACACATACACACCATTCAGAATAATGCATCTAGCAACCCATTAGCATTGTAAGACCCCTTTCCCACTGCCTAAAGCTGTATGAACACCCACACATTCTGAACAATGGAAATATATCTCTCCTTTCTTTAGTGACCATCAAACCTGGACAGTTTCTATTTAGACATTCCAGTTATGTTTAAGACCAGGATGGAAGGGAATCAATTCAGCCTGAGCTAGTTTGGGATGTGTATATGTCAGGGCAAAGCTGTGTCCGCAAATGAACTTTTAGGGGGAGAGTCCCCTATTTATCATCTTCTACTCATACATAATTGGGTGTGTCTATGATTAAAATCAGATGCATTTATGGAAAGGGATGTGTGAATGAACAAAATAAGTAAAAAGGAAAGGATATGACTGCTCCTAGGTATGGCAGAGGAGAAAGTTTATTGTAGATATCTGAGAGAGCATAGCCAGAGGCAGGAACATCTGGGAGATTCCGAGTAGACATGGCCCTGAGCTAGGCCAGCGAGGAGAGGGGGAGGAGGAGGGGGAGGGAGACTGGAGAACAGGGAAACCAGGTACAGTAACCAGGAGGCCGAAAGGTGCAAAGAGATTGGGTAACCAGAGTGGGTGGATTATAGAGGGAAGAACGGCCCAGGCCACTGGGCTGGAAAGTTTAGGGTAGAGGGCAGGGTATGCCAACCAGGATGACCCTGTAATAGGTAGGGACTGAGGGATGCTGGGAGAACCTGTTACTGGAATCTGCTTTGATATGTAAAATAGACACCTCAACCCCTTGTTTGAAACCTAACAGTAAGTACAGTAGAAAATAATAATATGACCTACTCTACCAATCGAAACAGAACCATCCTCACCGTGCCCTTAGTAAACAAACTCCACTTGAATGCTGTGGGAGGGAATTCTGAGTAACCATCAGGGCCTTTGATTTCTTTCACCCTGAAGCCTGCTGGTCCCCTTCAATGCCTTCAGGCCTGTTCCTTAAGTTTGCTTCAAATGAAGCCTCCTCAAGCCTTTTCTAATTTGTTAGTCAATATTTCCGTTTCTTAAATAAAGAGCCAAGAACCTGGAAGTATCCGGTCCAGACCTCTACTACCATCAATCATAAAGACTCTGAGAACAGAACCCATGGGGCTTCCTCTGTCCAAGCCCCAGAAATGGGTATTGTTGAGGTGAGACCCCAGGCATGCCAGCTGCTGTTGTCCCCTGGGTCTCGCTTGTCCCCTAGCCAGAGAGCATTTAGTGACGGAGACGCTTAGAGCCCCTGTCTCCTCACAAGGCCATTACTCTTTGTAGAAGGACCTTCAGTGTCCTCTCTTCTGGCTCTGTCCTCCCACGTAGCCCCGGGTGAAAGTCACCCTCCTAAGTCACGATAAGAAGACCTGAATATAACTGATAGATAGCCTTTAGTGTCTCAGTTTCTCCCTCCAGAAAACCCAGTGCAGAAAGAACAATCTAGCAGAGATGGTGAGCTCTGCTGGCCAAGGACACGCCCACCAGGAGAAGCTTTTTGAGAACCTCTTCACTTCTGAGTGTTTGGTATCCAACCTGGGACAAGGGACTGAGGCGCATAGTTTACACATCAGAGCAGACTTGGTATCCAGGGCCTCCCAGCATCCCTCAGTCTCTACCTGGGATACCCTGCCCCCACCCCTGAACTTTCCAGCCCAAGAGCTGGGCTGCCCTTCCCCAAGAGACTCTTCCCTATATAATCCAGACATTTTGGTCTCTCTCTTCTCCTTCTTTTCTTTCTCTGTGTGGGTGCCCTTCCTCTCTGCCCCCCCCCACCATGTTGACTCCCCTGGCCTCAATCCTTGGGGCCAGGGAGCTCTCCAGAGAGCAGCTTCCCAATAAACCTGCCTTTAATATAATCTAATCTGGCTTAAATTGGCTCATTTCACCAGCATCGGAGAAATAACCTATCACCAAGAACAGATGCTGGAAGATGCGCTTCCGTGAATTAGTCTGTTGTTTTCCTCCGAGGGAGGCCTCATTGTCTTTTCAGCTAAGAAAGTAGTCCCTGAAGAAACCAGTAGGAGACCCCTTTCCCGGGCTTCTCGGGTGTTTTCTGAGGGAAGTTTGGCCTGGGTGAGTATTCTTGTGAACTGAAGTTCTGGGCCCAGGCCTCGCTGCTCTGGCCCCACCCCTACCCTGAACCTCAAGGGACCATCACTGTTAAAAGATCCCAGTCCCCTCAGCAGGGAGGCCTGCTTTGTTTGGTGCCCTTGGCTGACTCGGGGCCTCACTGCACTGGTTCCTCTCCCCATGCCACTAGCTAGCATGGGGACTGGTGGCTCTCTTCAGTCTTCAGCACCCAGCATTGACCCCACCCCCACTCCCAGTGGGAGATGACCAACCCCATCCCCATACCTGTTACCTTTCCTGCTCAAATTTCCTTTACTAACTTGGAACCACGGTGTGGGCAGCGTCCCTGCCGAGATTCTCACTGGCAGACTCTGCTCGCCTGAGTCCTGAGACTGGATTCTGTTCTTTTTTTTTTTTTTCCTCCGCTGTTTCCCAGAGCCTACACATTCAGTGAACAGACCTGGCGGAGTGAACGAATGAATGAACGGGCAGTAAAATGAATGATGGTAGCTAGGTTGGCTGTGTGTGTGCCACTGTGTGTCAACCCACTGGCAGCTCTTACCGTGGGCATCTGGCAGCCAGAGCCCATGCAGACACTAACTCATTCTCCCAGCCCTGTCTCAGCCACACAGCAGGCAGGCTCCAGGGCTCATGCCTGAGGTCTGGCCTGGCTTGTGTTTAGCAACTGACATCTTGTAGCTGATCCTCTTGAGACTGTCCACTTTCCTCCTACAAAGGCCCCAGGCCTCAGGTCCAGCCTTTGAGCATGTTAGTCACTGATAAAGAGGCCTCTGCCCTGGGCTGCCTTATCTGATGAGCTTGGAGCCTACTTTCTCCCAGCAGTGTCCTGGTGCTTGTCCACCTCATTACCCTGAAGTCTGCAAGTCAGCGTTAAACCATTTGTGGAAATCCTGCTGGGGACCTTGTAGGTGAAGGGATTCCATGATCTAACATTGAGAGGTGGCTACTCCTCCCCAAACTCCTTATTCTCACAAAAGATGGCTGGGTAGGTGATAGGGACTCTAACATTCCCTAAATGTGGGCATGTGCATATGGCATATAGTGGTATTTGGGTGAGCCTTTCCCTCTCAGAAACTTACTTTATATAGTCTCAGTCTCAGGTGGGGCAGGTGCTGAGTTGGGTTTCCCCTAGACCTAAGAGTTAAAAGGGATAAAAGGTGACAGTTTGGAGACAGGCCCCTTATAGATAGAGGTCATGGCTTGGATGAGGTCTTTAGAACTGCTCAAGTTGGAAAAGGAAGAGGCAGGGTGAAGACCCGGAGACAGCAACTTGGGAAGATAAGGACAGAGGCTACTGGGGGAATTAAACCTGCTGATTCCAGGGATCACAGACTTGGGGGCCCCCCCGGCTAGAGCTGAGGGGGAAATGAACCTACTGTTCAAGCCCCATATATGGTACTTGATTATGAGAGCCTAGCAAACTCATACAGATATTCAATATGACCGTGAGGATTTCCTTCCTGCTTAGCCAGGTTTATAAATGAAGACCTGGAGCTGTAGAGACAGAGAAAGTGTGGTCCATAATCTACAGTTGGTTCTGAGAACCTCCCCACCCCCACCATTAGCTTCTGCAACCCAGGCTCTTTGCATTATACAGAACATCATTAGCTGGAGGTGCTGATGCAGAAGCATGCAGGAGCATGCAGGCATTTCTGAGACATAGGAAGCTCAGAGGCCTCAGGAGTCCTGCCTAGTCAGCGTGGCTCCCTCCCAGAGTGAAAGACTTGGAAGCATCTCCCTCAGACACAGCTCTCCTGGTGTGCATGTTGAGGAGGGGCTTCCCAGGACCCTGGCTTCAGGAACAGAGTACAGACCCTTGTCTGGGCCTTGTGATTACTCTGAAGCCAGCCCCTCCTGGGATCTGCTGCAGGAATAAATCCTGAAGATGTTTATCCCTAGAATTCCAGGCTTAATTTACAGCCTCCTCCAAACACCATCTTGGCCTGGCAGCCCTTGGGGTCACTCTAAGTAGAACAGCGCCTCCAGGTCTCCAGGCATAAATACCTGCTGTCAGAGGGTAAGTGGCGGCTGGTAGCCAGGCTGCTGGGTTCCAGCTACCCACCCCCTCCAGGGCACCAGGAGCTTTTCTTATCAGCTGCTCCTGGGTGGGGTCTAAACCTCACCATCAAGTTGCATGAAGCACTAGGGTAGGGCAGAGTTCTAAGCATCTGGCTTTTTCTCTATTGTTAGAATGTTGTTCTTTGACTCTACTGAAGACGCTGTTAACTGATATGCGGATGGAACAGTAACCCACAACGGAACCACACTAGGCAGGAGACAAATGTGTGCTCTCTCTGGACCTGTTTATTACAAACATCCGCCTGTTTCTTACTAGCATGTGAGCTCACCTAGGGCAGGGAATGCTGTCTGCTTCATTCTCTGGTCTTCCCAGAGTGGAGTCCGGGTCAGAGCTCACACAGGTTCTCCACGCAGCTCTCTCCAGTTATTCAGTAGCACAGGCAGGCACCTTTAGGCGAGAGCACGTGCCTGGTTCTCCCTGTAGTGAGCCCCGACCCTGTCTGTCTCCACAGCTCGGAAAGCCTGGTGAATTATTTCAGAAACGCTCAGCTTTGAAAAGCTCTTCATTGTCTTGCACGTAGGTGACTCCTCCTCTTTGACCATCCTGCTTATCACAGGAAGAAGTGATCTAAATGAATAAACTCTGGTCTGAGGGTTGCCTGAGAGCCTAAAGGCTGCCACGAACCTCTTTAGACATGTCCCATTGGGAGACATAGCATAAATCGCACCCCTGAGGGGTACATGCCCAGGAGGTGGGTTGCTAGGTCTTATAGACACTTAGTCTTAGAAAATGTATGGAGGGAGGAAGGGAGGGAGGGGATAGCTTAACCAAAACTAAGGTTTATGAAGAAGCCTTATGGAAACCCACTAGTTTATGAATGAATTTAAAATGTAGCTTTAAAAGAATGTAACTTTAATAGAGTGATCCTGGCATGGGCAAAACGAGATGTAGGTTATCAAATGACAATCTCCGTACCAGGCACTGGTTACGTCTTTGTGAGTTACAGATTAAGGAGGCCCAGGTGTCTTCCTATGGCTTGATTAAACCCAAAAGGTCCCTTCTTATCGAGTTTGTTTGAGGGTGTCCCCCCATTCTCCACATAGGCTATTGCTATTACTCCCGGCTGTCCACCAGAACCAGATGGTAAGACCTGATTGCTGAAGATACCTTCATTGCAGGACACAAAGAAATCAGTCTCACTCACCCACACCCCCACTGACTGGCTTTCATAGTGCTGGAAGCTGCTATGCAGGCTGCTGCAGGAGAAAAGCTATCAGTGGTCTTCCCTATAACTGACCCCTGGATGCCATAATACTGACCTGCCAGGCAAGATGTGACCTCTGGTACAATAGTGTCTTAACTGTTGTGGAGGCAGCCAACCACTTTTTGAGCTGGATTTGAGGCCCGCTTCACAGGAGGGAATTCACGCCTGATACAATAAAGCTGACTAAAAATTCCTAGCTGAAGCCACCAGCCCCAGCAGGCAGAGAACTACTGTGGATGTTTTGCTGAATGGTCATATTGCCGAATAGCCTTCTAAGTATTCATATTTTTTATCTGTAGATTTGCACTGCTCCTAACCCTGGGTCAGAGAAGCTTCATTTTGTAGTGGGTAGTAGTTGATTCAGAGACTTATAACATTCCAAGTTGGAGGCCTGGGGTAAATATGGTCTCTTTTCTTTTATATCTTTTTTCTTTTTCTATATATCTTTTTTTTTCTTTTTTGAGATAGAGTTTCTCCATGTAGCCCCTACTGTCTTGGAACTCTTACAGTAGACCAGGCTGGCCTCAAACTCACAGAAATCTGCCTGCCTCTGCCTCCAGAGTTGCCCCAGTTAAATAAAGTATTTTTAAAGCAGCAACTGTTGCTAGTCCTAGGTAGACCATACACGCTCCTCATGACCTGCTCACTCTCCCTGACCACACCCATGTCCCTCCCACTTTACGGTCCTCTTATGATTCCCAGGCCCATATTCCAGGAAGCCTTCTGGTTGCAGCCAGTGCACACGCAGACTACACTCTCTTGGCACCAATTTGATTTCAAAATTACTTTGCTGAAAGAAGCAGATTCTTCTCCTCTTCAAATGCTTGCGTAACTCTGCCCACCGTCATAGGAGCACACTCATGGGATGGAGAATTTCAGGAATGTTTGAAAAGCTACTGTTTATTCCCCTCTACTCGGACACTTGCAGTTATAGTTTGATCTTTTTCCAGTGGCCTATTCTCTCCTTATGAGTTTGTTAATAATTTGCACATATAGTCTGTGTGCACTGGATCCCCTGGAACTGGAGTTACTGATGGTGGTAATCTACCGTATGAGTGCAAGGAACCAAACTTAGGTCTGGAAGAAGAGCCAGTGCTCTTAACCACTGGGCCATCTCTCCATTCTACTCAGTTCTTTTTAAAAAATTCTCTCTCGCTCGCTTTCTATCTTCTCATCCCTCTCTCCTTCCCCTCTCTCCCTCCTCCTCTCCCCTCTCTCTCCTTCTCCTCCCCCCTCCCCCCTCCCTCTTCTCTCCCTCTTCCTCCTTTCTACACCCCAGTCCTATGAATTTCCTTTCTAGTGGCTACAAACAAAACAAAACAAAACAGATCATTCTTGGTGTAAAGGAGGCATCTTCCCTCACCAGTTCTCAGACTGGATGTTTAGGTTTGCCCTAGTTAGTTTTCCTGTTGCTGTGATAGACGCCACAGTCAAGAACAACCTGGGGAGGAGGGTAGCGGGGGCAGGGAGCAAAAGGTTCAGTTCATCTTAGCACCTCCAAGTCACCAAACATCAGTGAGGGAAGTCAGGGCAGGAACTCAAGCAGGAACCCGGAGGCAGGAAATGCATCAGAAGCCATGGAAGAATGCTGCTTCTGTGCTTGCTCTTAGGGCTTGGTCAGCTTGCTTTCTTATACAATACCAGCCCACTGTTAGCTTTGCCCATCATGGGCTGGGTCCTCCCACGTTGATCAGTAAAGAAAATGTCCAGCAGGCTTGCCTACAGGCCAGGCTGATGGAGGTAATTCTTAATCGAGGCTCCTGCTCCCCAGGTTGATGTGAGGAAAGTAGCCAAAGCTAGCTAGGTCAAGGTGCTTGCTCAGAATGGATGATGACTCCTGAGGGTGGAGTGATAGAAGTATCTGCAGGGCATTAGAAAACATTCCCGGGCTGGTGAGATGGCTCAGCGGGTAAGAGCACTGCTCGACTGCTCTTCTGAAGGTGATGAGTTCAAATCCCAGCAACCACATGGTGGTTTATAACCACCAGTAATGAGATCTGATGCCCTCCTCTGGTGCATCTGAAGTCAGCTACAGCATACTTATGAATAATAATAATAAATGAATCCTTGGACCGGAGAGAGCAAGCAGGACCGACTGGAGCAAACGGGGGGGGGGGGTAGCCAGAGCGAGCGGGGGCCGACCAGAACGAGGGAAAAAACACTCCCTTTTTGCTTCTGTTGTTATTGTGAACACACACGCATACATGCACCGTGCATGCACCATGAAAGCTACCTGCTTCAGCAATTTCAGCACACCTGTCCCTGGATGAAGCACATCCACATTGCTGTGCAGCC
Organism: Mus minutoides; assembly: GCA_902729485.2. Classification (NCBI taxonomy): domain Eukaryota; kingdom Metazoa; phylum Chordata; class Mammalia; order Rodentia; family Muridae; genus Mus; species Mus minutoides. The sequence goes on along the minus strand of LR749925.1, from coordinate 542,818 downwards.
ACGCCCCCCCATCTTGCCAACTGAAAATTTATCCCTAGGAAACACTACCTTCTACTCCTGACCCAGGCCCTGGTACTCCTTTCTTTCTGTAACTTTATTTTTCTTTTACTCAGCAGGCTGTTCTCAAGGCTTGTCTGGACTGTAGCATATACCAGATTTTCCTTCCAGTGACTACTCCTCCCACTAGTGGGTCTAGGAGGGCCAAGTGTACTGTACTGAGTGCTTGTGCTGGGTAGTTTTGTGTCAACTTGACACAGGCTGAAGTCATCTGAGAGGAGGGAATTTCAATTAAGAAAAATTCCTTCATGAGATCAGTCTGCGGGCAAGCCTGGAGAGCATTTTCTTAGTTAGTGATTGATGGCAAGGACCCAGCCCATTGTGGATGGCACTGTCACTGGTTGGATGGTCCTGGATTCTATGTGAAAGCAGGCTGAGCAAGCCATGAAACAGCACACCTCCATGGCTTCTGCCTCTGCTCCTGCCTCCAGATTCCTGCTGTATTTGAGTTCCCGTTCTGATTTCTTTAGTGATGAACAGTGATGTAGAAGTATAAGACAAATAAACAATTTGCTCCCCAGCTTGCTTTGGTCACAGTGTTTCCTCACCGCAATAGGAACCTTCACTACACCAGTGCTTAACCGCAGTTTTGAAAATGGGAAAAACCAAAAAAAAAAAAAAAAAAGAAAATGGGAGACCTTTGAATATTGACTTGTGAATATTGAAGGCGGGTGCTGTAATAAAACAGGGAACATGGGGAAAGTGTGTTCCTTTTACCCACACATCTACCTTTCCCCCTTTTTGCCACCTACCCTTTTATCTACCCCTTCGCCCATCTACCTATCCACATGTCTGTTTACATGCACACACACACACACACACACACACACACACGCACACCTCCCATCCACCTGTTGTCCACCCATTCTCCTATAAATCTACCCTTCCAGCTGTCTGGTGATCTGTCCATTCTGCTAACCCTGCTATCCATCCCTCCACTCACACATTTATCCACCCAATAAAACTCACCTATTCAAACTACCCATCCATCCATCTATCCACCTACCCACCCATCTATCTACCCATGAATCTACCCATCTATCCATTCGTCTACCCACCCACCCATTAGCCATCCATTTTTCCATCCATCCATCCAACCATCCACCCGCCCACCCACCCACCAACCATTCAGCCATCCATCTTTCCATCTATCCATCCATCTTCCCACCCATCTATGGTGGTTTGAATAGGAATGGCCCCCATAGGCTCATAAATTTGAATGCTCGGTCACTAGAGATTGTCACTTTTAGGAGGTGTGGCCTTGCTGTAGTAGGTGTGACTTTGTTGGAGGAAGTGTGTCACTGTGGGTGAGCTTTGAGGTTTCAAATGCCCAGTGCCTCTCTCTCTTCCTGCCGCCTACCGATCCAAATGTAAACTCTGAGCTAATTCTCCAGCACCATATCTGCATATCTGCCTGTGTGCATGGTAATGCTTTCTGTCATGATGATAATGGACTAAACTTCTGAATGTAAGCCAGCTCCAATAAAACTTGCCTTGGACATAGTGCCACTTCGCAGCAATAGAAACCCTAAGACACCACCCAGCCACTCTATGGCTTCTAGATTCACTTTCCCAAGAACTGCTCACGCACTATTTGTAATATAGCAGAATAAAAAGGTAAGGACGTCTGTGAACTGCTCTCTCCTCTCCACTCTCCTCTCCCAGCCCCATCTATTCCTTCCGAGGCATCTCAAGCAACACTTCACCTTGTCTGTATTGTCCTCCAGTCTACACTGCAGGCTCTGGCTCTTGGCATCTTCTCCACCAAGTCTTTTCATGGAGGTGGTGTCCTCCCACCTCTTGGCCACAGAGGGCTCTGTTTCACAAACATGTTTCCCATTGTGACTGTGAAGTCTCAGGTCTGCCAGGGTGGTACCCTGCTTTAATTGTTTCCTGGGCAGGCAGGGAGAGATGTGGCTGTCTATGACTCCGGTGGCCTTTGGGAAGTTTTCTGGAGGGGGAGCTCCTGAGCTCCAAAGTCTTTTGTACAGCATCTGGATCTGCTTTGAGGAGAACTAAGGGATATTTGTCGCCATTAACAGTTCCCAATAGCCCTGGACAATTATAAGGGAAGATTTGGGGTTTACATAGGTGTGGCAGTGTGTCAGCCATATGTATATTTGATGGGGTAACACCTATGAGGGGGTACAGAAGATAGCTGAAATTGTTTGTCTTTATCAACTCCCTAGAAATATATCAAAATAATATAAAATGGGGGCTTTTGGTGTACCCCTGGTACTAACTTTCCTGGGGTTCCATGAGCTGATCCAGTTCTTCAGGCTCTCTGACAAAAATTTAAAATAAATGCCAATGGACTCCTTTCCTCTGTAATGACACTTAGAGAGAAGAGGGCATCCAGACAGTGCTGTGATGTCCTCGAAAGGCCAAGTCCTGCCCTGCCCTTAGAAGTGAGAGTCTGCTTCAGGGGAACATGTCTAGAATGTCTTAGAGAGGTCCTTGGCCAACCCTGCAGACAACTATTCAGCTGTTCCTTCTTGTAGTGGGGAGTGGTGGATGGAAACTATAGCTCTCTCTCTCTCTCTCTCTCTCTCTCTTTCTCTCTCTCTCTCTCTCTCTCTGTGTGTGTGTGTGTGTGTGTGTGTGTGGCCAGACTATGTCTGTGTTTTTGGTTTTTGTTGTTTATTGTTTTTTTTTCCCCAAGAATCTTGCCTTCCTCACACATAGTGAAACTGACTTAGATAAGAACAATCTCCTTTGTCATATCTCTCTAGGAATCCTTATTCTGCAGACTCTGTAGGCAGGTGAGAGTTTGGGGTACAAGCAGGCATTGGGGTATGGGTGCCTCCCCAGCGGCTTAGGACTCCTGTCTACCTCAAGCATGAGGCAGTGACAACACAGTGACTGCAGTAAAGTCCTCTCGTGTAGAGATTAGTCCTGCTGAGCCACAGAGCTTAGAGTCTGCAGGGACCGGGCAAGGCAGGGATGTATCAGCCTGTTCGTGTACCCACCCAAGTGTGACCCCAAGTTAGACTCCAGAGCTAAAATGGGGGTATGTTTCAAAATGCCTTTACTTATCTCCAAGAAAGCATCTCTTCTGAATTTAGATTCTTGAACAAAAGTGCCCATTATATGTTAACACTCCTTTCTCCCAACTCCCTCCACTGTCCAAGCCTCTAAGGAAGTTGGGGCACAGGGCTTATTTAGGAAGCCTGGGCTTCATTCTCAGCGTTACAAAATGAAACCCCAAATCTAAGAGAATCGTCCACTCCCTCCCCATTCTCCCTCCCCATTCTCCCTCCCCATTCTCCCTCCCCATTCTCCCTCCCCACTCTCCCTCCCCATTCTTCCTCCTCCTCTCCCTTCTTCTTTTTCATCCTTCTTCCTTCCCAATCTTCACATTCTCCATTCTTCCTCCTCCTCCGCTCCGCCCCATTCTTCTTCCCCCTCCATTTATAACCAAACAGTTAGGGGCTGTGATTGCGGGATTTCTGTGGCTGTCCCCAGTGCCATCGATGGTGCAGAGTTTGGAGCTTGGAAAACCTCCCTCTTACCTTGACCCTTATAGGAGGCATTGCTTAAACAGAGCATTTCCAGAGCTTTCCAGAAAGGGCCTCAACTAATCCTTCCTATAGTTGTATGTGAGTTTGTATCAATATGCCATTATTGACTGGATGCTGTTTTGCAACAATCTTTCTACTTTTCTTGGGCCACTGAAGAGCCAGTGGCCAACGCCAGTTTTCAGCCATTTCAACACTGAGGGTGTATGCTTGCAGCTGATAGCAAAAGAGCTTGCTTTTCATGTATGGATTCCTTTGTAAAAGACGCTGGGGTGAATTTGGCCAGTTATGATGATCCTGCAGATTTGAGGTTCTACACAAGAGGGCGCATTGGTACCCCACTGCACAAAATGGTGTTATAGGGTGTTAGGAGGAGGGGTAAATTTTCCTAAAAATATTTCATAAAGAAGGTCTGTTTCTTTTTCCAAAAGTACTTCTAGCCACACACTTAAGAAAAGAGAACTTAGATTTGTGCCACTTCCTTGTTTTACTATATACTCAACTTGTGTGGGTACCTGGTGTTTTATGCTAGTAGCTTCTAAGAAGGAAGTATGCAGTGTCCAGCTAGGCTGTACATTTTAATGACCAAAGTCTACCTGGGCAAAGCTTGGAAGAGGACTATACATTTTATTGACCAGGGTCCACCTGGGCCAGTGTCCTTCATAATATTAGCAGGTGCTTGAGATCCCAAGACAAACTCTAACTATTCCTATTCTTTTTTCTCACCTTATTAAAGCCATAAACCATTCATCCCATATGCCCTGGTCTAGTTTTGTGTTCGAGTGAATCGATCTCTCTCTCTCTTCTCTCTTCTCTCTCTCTCTCTCTCTCTCTGTATGAACATGTGCAGGTTCACATGTGTGTGCAAATATATATGTGTGCAAGTGCTTGTGGAGAACAGAAGACAACCTTAGGTATCATAAAACACTGCCCACCTCCTTTGAGACAGGGTCTCTCGCTGACTTGGAAACACACCTTCCTAGTTGGCCCATGTTCCAGGGTGAGCTCATGCCTCTTCCCCAGGGATCTTGGATCCCTGTGTGTCCCCTAACTTCTGAATCTCCTTGTCTAGCATATTCCTGGGACAGATCTTGGGCATCCAAAATGAGTGACCTCAGTCAACTGCCCACCATGCGGGATTTCAGGCTATAACATGGATAAAAGAGACAGAGAAGATGGAAATGTAGGAGAGGTGAATGGAGTCATGTGTGACTCCACTAAGGCCCAAGGCTCATTCCGGTGCTGGCCAGATGGCTTCCTCTCACTGAAGGGATTTCCAGAGTATAATTTATCCACCCATGTGATATGCACAGGTTCCTGGGAAGGAATCCACTGCTGTTTTCAGCCACCCCTGTCCTGGTCACCTCTGGGGACTCTAAGCTAAGTAATACCACTGTAGCACAAGGCTACCAGAATCTTCATGGGAGAGGACAATCCCCCTCCCCCTCCCGCTCCCCCATAACATATATCACTTCCCTACAATATACATCACTTCCCTTTCCTTTGCCACTTTTTACCCTCAGAAGTGCCCAGAGTGTTTGCTTAGCATGTATGGCGCACAGCCTGGGATGATGTTTTCACACCTGTGCTCCCATCCCCCTCAAGGATGCACTTGACCTGGTGGCTCATGTCTAACCACAGAATGTGACGGTGATAGGCCATCACTCCCGTGGCTGTTCTAGAAGTCTGTGACTTGCCTCCTGGAGCTGACACTCATCACTGAGTTCTCCACATGTCTCCTTAGAAGGTGGGGGGATGCCGTGGTGTGTGGGAAGCCTCTGTAGCAAGAAATGGAAGGTGGCCTCTAACCAACTAGCATTAGGGGTATCTAAGGCCATCAGCCAACAATCCAGAGAGCCATTTCCTATCAACAACCAGAGAAGGAGTGGATTAATCTACCCAGGACCCTTGAGGTCAGACCATAGTGCCTGAGCCGAAATAATTGATGGTACCTGCTCAGAAGCCATGAAGTTTAGAATTCTTGGTCCACATCCATGGAACTATACCATGGCTCTCACATTTGGGCCCGTTGAGGGTTTTTTGGGGGGGTGTTTCTCATACCGTCTAGGAAGAGCCACCCGAGGTGTGGTGCTTTAGCTATCAGACTATGGCTAAAGGGTCAGCCACAATGGAGCGCCTGTCCCTTAGATGCCGCTGACTCAGGAGCATCCCTCTCCAAAACCAACCCTACCCCCCGGCCCCGCCTCCACCCCACCCCCACTCGGGCATCCTTGCTGATGAAGTGGCAACGCTGTCCTCATTGGTACATGTTTATTGGGATGATAGCAAAGCACTCATGAGAGATAGTTAGAACAGTACCCATGTCTCTGTCCCAGAAAGGCTATTCCCCAAGGAAGCAGGAGCCTAGGGACAGGGAACAGAATCCATCTGAGTGACTCTAGGCAAAACACATAGAGGGGACATGGAATCAGCTCCAAAGTCTAATTTTTAGGGAAAGTGTATTAGCCAGGTTTCTTCATAGAAACAGACCCAGTAGGATGTTGGTGTACCTACCACATCTTACACACACACATCCACACATCCACACACACACATTGTTTATACATAAAAATATATATTATGCATATACAAGCACGCATATACATATACACACAACACACATACTCATACAGGCACACACATATATACACAAATACACATTTCACACACTATTTACATATGCACACACCCACATACATATGACTATCACAATGCTACACAAATAAGCATACATACACAACACCAGCACACATAATCACATCCTGTACACACACATATAAAAGCACACAAATACAAACACACGCACACATATACCACATAAAGTACACACAAATATGTGCATATAACAGACATATACATATACACATATAAATACCACACATACTGCACAAAGAAGATATGAAGACAAGAATGGGATTGAAGCATTTGTATGGTGATGACTGCCAGGAAGCACTGGGAAGAAAAAGAGAAGTGAAATGGGGAAAGGAGAGAGGAGAGAGAGGAAGACAAGAAGCCCTTGGCTCCTGGGCAGTGGGCATTGTCCTCCAGAAGCATCTGAGGCAGGTGACACATTGGGGGTGCCTCATGGGAGTCAGGGACCAGCTATGTTTGCCCTCCAATCGCCTTCAAGTTCCTCACTAGTTGAAAGTCATTTCTGGAGTGCTTGTTCATGGGCACTTAAAACTTTGTTCTTTGCAGTGTGTGTGTGTGTGTGTGTGTGTGTGTGTGTGTGTGTGTGTGTGTATGTGTGTGTGTGCACGCATGCGCAGAATGGCCTGTATAGCTGAAGAGGAAGGCTCACAACTTGTGTGAGTATAGTCTGCTATGGCCTCTGGACTGTGCAGCGTGGGTAGTATGGGATCCCTCCAAGGATGCCTTGGGCATCATCCAGGCTGGGTGCCTTCCTCTTGTCTCACCAATGGGTGGACCTGTATGCTGGAGGGACAGTGCATGACCCTCTCCGTTAGGCCTTTCAATGGCATGTAGACATCTTGTCTTCTGTGGCAAGGAAGGACTCATTGGGTTTGAGTGGCCAGCTCTTAACTGAAATTCTGGCCCTATTCAGATAGTCTGTGACTAAGCAATTGCCATACTTACTGCATCTCTCCCAACTGCCTCTCTCTCTAGTGATGACAAGCAGTAGATTGCTGTTGAATCAGAGTCTCACCCCCAGCAGCTCTGACCTTGGCTTGGGGTCTTCCCTAAGTGTGCCTGTCACTTGCACCTCAAATCTGGCCAAAGCAGTCCTTCTAGGGTGACAAGCCATTCTGCTTAAGCTGTAGAAGACACCATGGCTGCAGAACAAGGACACCCCTGCCACACACCCCTCCCTGCCATCGAGAGGGGTGTTGGTTTTCTTTCCTTGGCTCATGAAGTGATTGCTAAGACTTCACAAGGCTAGGCCAATATTGAGGTGATTTCTTGTCTTGTTTTAATGAGAACGCCTTGTGAAACGACATCCTCAAATGGATGTGCAGCGTGGGTAGTATGGGATCCCTCCAAGGATGCCTTGGGCATCATCCAGGCTGGGTGCCTTCCTCTTGTCTCACCAATGGGTGGACCTGTATGCTGGAGGGACAGTGCACGGCCCTCTCTGTTAGGCCTTTCAATGGCATGTAGACATCTTGTCTTCTGTGGCAGGGAAGGACTCATTGGGTTTGAGTGGCCAGCTCTTAGCTGAGTGGCCAAGTTACATTCTTAAAGTTACATGGCCAGTTAGTAAGACTCTAGACCTTGAAGTTCCCTTGCCTCTGACTACACCTCTTCCAGTGGATAGATTGCCAGGGAGAAGTGCAGATTCCAGACAAGGGCCGGACCCTGAACACACTTTCCTGCCTCATTGAAGATTTGTGAGATGAAATAAGGCAGTGTCATGGGCAGGCTTGGGACAGACACAAGGAACCCTCAGGAATGGCAAAGGGTAGTGTGATCTTGTGTGCGGCTGTGACCAAATGCCAGAGGGTAACAACTCAAGGGGGAGAGGGCTTATTTATCTTCAAGGTTTCAGAGACTTGAAACCTTGGTTCTGTTGGTTCTGGGAACAGGGTGAGACTCACCATCCTGTAGCAGAAGCATGTAGCAGAGACCACTCCCCTCATAACATATAGGAAGCCAAAGAGGACAATAGAAGTCCAAGAACATGTCTCTAATGATTTACTTCTTCCAATTAGGACCCACCTCCTAAAGTTTCTAGAACCTCCCCAAAATATCATTACCAGATAACGGATAAACCTTCAATATATGAGCCTTTGTGGGGTACATGTCATATCCACCCAATAAAAAGTCTTGAGAAAAATCTTAAGTTCAAACTTCTTCGCTTCAGGCCTCTGGTCACTTGAGATAGAAGGAGTACTTTAATCTTGCTGTCTCTTTATAGTTCTAAAATACTGTTCTCCCACCAATTTCCATCCATCCATCTACCCATCCATGTACCCACCCACCCACCCATCCATTTCTGTTAGTTCCATTCATCTACCCTAACACCCATCCATGCATCCATATGAGGCACATACCTACCCATCTACCCATCCATCCATCTATTCCATACACTCATATATCCACCCAACCATCCATTTCCATCCATTCTGTTGATCCACCCATCTACCCGTCCATCCATCCACTCACCCATCCATCCATTTTCAGCCATCCCATCCTGCTGATGTTTAGTCTGTTGCTATGTATTATAATGCTAAACATTGGGCCCCAAGATCTGACTGTCCCCTATGAAGAGATCCTCATGTACATCAAGTGATGCTGTGTAACCTTGCACCCCAGGTTATCCCTGTTTGGTCAATAAAGATGCCTACAGCCTGTTGCTGGGTAGAAGAGAGGTGGTGGGGTTTCCGTTCCCAGTGCATGGGGTCTGAGTCCGAGACCATGAGGAGAGAGAAGAGAGGAGAGAGAGGGAAGAAAGAGGAAGATACCGTGGGGTAGGTGGATCGTGAGAGCATGGCCATGAGGACCAGCCAGTTGGTGTAGGAGCTTCCCAGGCAGAACACAGCGAGTCATATCTCAGGATTATTGACAGAGGAGTAGATAAAATAGCACAGAGGGTTGATATCTGCCCAGTTCTTGTCCTTTTTAAGACTCATTATAAATATAAAGGTGTTGTGTCTTTTATTTGGGAACTAAATGATCTAAGGTGGGGTAGAACCCCCCAATTAATATTTACCACAATACCATCCATCCTGTCTCATCCAGACATCCATTTGTCCATGTATCCATCCATCCATCCATCCATCCATCCATCCATCCCTTCTTTCCTCCCTCTCTCCTATCTGTGCTGGCTAGTGCTTTATGTCAAGTTGACACAAGCTAAAGTCATTTGGGAAGTGAGAACATCAATTGAGAATATGCCATCCCAAGACTGGCCTTTGGGCAAGCCCTGGACTAGTTGGGGCCAGGGGATTCAGGGAGAACCAATGGAATATAACCATTCTCTTAGATGCACTTGGATTTGAAATTATGGATGGCATGTGTATGGACTATATCCATTTTGAGTGGACACAACTGTGCAGCCAGCTTGATGCATATCCAAGGAGAATTTTGTATATGCTTTTTCCCACGGGAACCCCACATCTGCACCTCATCCACACTAGTGTGAATGATGGTGATATCTCATAGTACAACAACATGTTAAAGGCTCAGTTCCTGGCAATGGAATGGGGAGGTGCTAGCACCTTTAAGAGTAGGTGCCGGGGTTGGTCCTTAGGTCATGGAAAGCATGCTTTCAGAGAAAATTGCAGGAACCTTCCCATCCTCTCTATGTAACAGCTGGTGAGGTGGTTGTTCTCATACCAATACAAGTTAGCCAAACCAGTGAAAGCTATGTGGTCTTGGATTTTGAACCTCTCCACTGAGTTAGCTAAACCTTCTTTATGAAGTTATTGGCCTTGAGCAGTTTGTAGTGTAACACAAATCTAACACCTCAAGCTATTGACTTAATTTCTAACACAGTGAGGATATCTTTAGTTGTGATGATAGGCTAGCCTTAAATATCTTGGCCTCAGGATTCTCCAACCACATGGAGAGTTACACCCCAGGAACATGTGAATACAGGTGAGTATGGCGGTGTGAATATAGGTGAGTATGGTGTGAACAGCAGAGGCCATTCCACTGAAGCTTGTGGGTCAGCTCCTGAGGCTGGCAGAAAGGCTTCTCTATCCACTCCTCTCTAGGTTAGAGTTCAGAAGCTCCTTGCATCTCCCCCATCATGCCCAAGCCCAAGGCCCAATCTTCAAATACCACAGCCTCCAAGTTACCAGACCTTGCTTTCCACCTCTCTTATGCAGGGCAGCCACAAGGTCATGGCTACGGTTTTCAATCCCTGACCTTTGTTTCTAATCGATAGTTTCCTTAATTTGGCTCTAAGAGGCAAGCTCTGCATTGAATTGAATGTGGTGAGTTTTGGTAGTGGTGACGTAGAGGAAGGGTTTCTGCGCCATCGGGATGTTGTGCTGGTTAGTTTTTTGTCAACTTGACACAAACGCAGGTCATCTGAAAAGAGGGAATCTCAACGTGAAAAAAATGCCTCCATAAGATTAGCCTGTACAGTAGTCTATGGGGTGCTTTCTTGATTAATGCTTGATGTGGGAGGGAGTAATCTACAATGGGTTGTCCTACTCCTGAGCCAGTGTCCCTGGGGTGTCTAAGAAAGCAGAACAAGCAAGGCAATAAGCCGGATTCCTCCATGACCTCTGCTACACTTCCTGGCTTCAATTCCTATCCTGACTTGCCCCAGTGCTAGATTGTGATTTGGGAGTTGTAAAATGAAAGAAGACCTTATCTCCAAGTGGCTTTTGGTTATGGTGTTTATCAGAGCGGTAGAAAGCAAACAGTGGGTGGGGCCTCTGTGCTCTGTCCACCACTAGAGTTGTTAAAAAAAAAAGAATCACTGGGGCCGGGCGTGGTGGCGCACGCCTTTAATCCCAGCACTTGGGAGGCAAGAGGCAGGTGGATTTCTGAGTTCGAGGCCAACCTGGTCTACAAAGTGAGTTCCAGGACACCCAGGGCTATACAGAGAAACCCTGTCTTGAAAAAAACCAAAAAAAAAAAAAAAAAAAAAAATCACTGGTAGAGGAGGAACCTTAAGGCAAGTGGCTACTACAGTAGAAATCAGTGTGGGAAAAGAGGGCAGTGTGTGTGTGTGTGGAGGGGTAGTATTTGGAGCCTCCTCCTGCCAGAACCCTAGAAGGGGCTGGTAGGCAAATTAGGTTGTGTGCATTCTTTGCTGTTAAACCCATTTCCATGAAAGATCATCCTTGGCTTCATCCACACACTTATCTGATTGTTTCCTGGGGGCAAAGACACCATTTAAAGCTTGATTGCGCATTCCCAGGATGTTCTCTGGAAAGTTCCTGTGAGCTTCCTGTCTTCCCAGGACTGTCCATGCGAGGTGCCTGGCTACTCATTTCCCAGACCACCGACAGGTATCAGCTCATGGGCAGAATAAGTCTGGCTTTTTATCACAGCATTGAGATGTTCCAGTTTTTGTTTGTTTGTTTGTTTGTGCTGGGTGTCGCGGCTGTAGTGTTGTTGGCGGCTCAGAGGGCTTTCCCTGCTTGGGTGTAACTCTTCGTAGTCTGACTTAGTTTCTATGTGGTACAGACTATTGATCGGCCACTCCACTCAGAATCGCTCTTCTCTACCGTGGCTAAACGCTCATCCACATCAGTGGAAAGGGGGCCTAGGCAACCTGTTTGATCTTGGGCAAAGCAGGCCCAGGCTGGCATCTGACATTTGGAAACAGTGAATACAATTACCCATCTGTGGACCAAAAGCGGTTTTTTTTTTTTCCTCTTGAAGGGAACCGAAGGTATTTTGCCTGTGGTGGAGTTTCTCTCTGAGGGGCCCCCTCTGACTTTAGTGGTGTGGAGAATCTTGCACCCAGTTTAATTCAAAAAAGAGCATCTAGGAGGGGAGCAGGGCCATGCCTCGGTCTTTCTCCAGCAGCTGACCTGTGATCAGAGGAGGCGGCTAGCACACAGCACAGGTGGAGTGAAGCCCTGCCTTTGCCCCTCCTTCTACAGGAAGCAATTCCACTAGCAAATGACCAAGTGAGGTGTGAGCTCAGATGCCTGAGAGCAAACTCCAGAGCAGCCAGAGATAGCCCGAGGCTGAGAACTCAGCTTCCCTAATTCAAATCAGTTCTTCCTCCACTGGTTGAAATTCTTTACATTGGAATGCCAAACTTGGTGTCTCTGAACACAACCTTATTATGAAATAGGTTTATCGCAGGCGTAATTAACTAATATGAACCCATTATGGAGTGGGGTAGGACCTAGGTCCAACAGCTGGTGTCATTTTTTTTTTTTAATGGTGAATGAGGGACTGGGGAGATGGCTTAGATGGTAGAGTTCCCGCCTTGCGAGCATGAGATTTGAATTCAGATCCCAGAGTTCCCGCCTTGCGAGCATGAGATTTGAATTCAGATCCCAGAGTTCCTGCCTTGCGAGCATGAGATTTGAATTCAGATCCCCAGCCTCCACAGGTAGAGTTGGATTTGGAGACTCATTTGCAATCCCAGTGATAGAGCTGAGAAGAAAAGACATGGGGCTCCCTGGAAGCTGCCAATGTCAGCTAGCGTGGCATATATCAGTGAAGCAGAGGCAGCAAAACCCTGTGTCTCAAGATAGGGCAGAGGGCTTTATATGTGTGCCATGGCATGAACACACCTGTGTACATACACACAAAGAAACACCACCTTCATCCCCAAAGCTATCTATTAAGGTATGTAGAGCCCACTGGGAAATGGGTCTCATAGTATCCTGAGACTAGCAGCCCTGAGAGTCACTATCACTTGGGTTAAAGGACTGAGGCTGAAGCAGTCATAGTACCCAGGGGTCACTGTGGACAAAACACTGAGAAGGGGCTGCCTGGCATGAACTGTGTCTATTGTATAGAAAGGCCCAGGTTTTGTCCCTAGGCAGAATGAAACTGCCATTTCTTTTGTTCATACCTCTGTCAGCTGAAGACTGGGGGCAAAGAGACTGCACTAATTCAGATATTAGGTGTCTCCACCAGGCACAGAGCATGTACATTAGAGGGCATCTGGAGACAACGTGCTCACCTATCCCCACACCCTTGGGCTTCAGACTGTCAGTAGAAGGCTTGCTGAACAGTGGGAGGAGTGTGTGTGTGGGTGCTGGTGACACTTTTGAAGGGCACGTGGACACATGAGTGGACAGTAGGGAGGGGTGAGCAGTGGAGGGCAGGGCAGCTTGAGGACATTCAGAAGAGCAGGAGTCCTTGCAAGGGGGCAGAGGGTAAGCCAAGCACCTTTATGGAACTACAGGTATCTGCAAGGTCATGTGTTGTCCCTGCCATCCTGTCCCCTGCCATGCTCCGCCCCCGCCCCCACCCCCACTCTGTTTTAAGCCATCCTAGGCAGGAGCTGTTGAAGGCAAAGAGGATATAATCCAAATCTCCTTGTTTTTCTGTGGACATGTCTCAGGCCTCCAGATGGAAAGCATCTCTGAACAAAAGCCTCTCTAACCCACCAATCAAAGGCGGTATCATGGCTCTTTGCTGTTCCTTAAGAGCCTCCACCACAATGGGTGTGCCATTTCTACCTGCTCAGAATGATGGGTTTCTGCCACCACCTACCACTAGGAAGCTGGCTGAACTGGCTCTGAGCCTTATCTGCATTTTTATTTTCTTGCTAGGACAATGCTTTATATTTAAACACCGGCCCAGGCTTGAACTCCATGACGCTGCTGTGTTGGAAGGCTTGACCTTCACCTAGAACTTGTAGACGCTCCCTGAACTCAGGCTTCTGAGGTACTGGGATGTGAACAGCAGCTAGGTGGACGTTCCAGAAGAGGTCCAGATCTGGGGTCCAGATCTCTATATTCAGAAGCTGAGGTTCAGAGGGTAGGGGAATAGCCTAGGAATCTCAATTCTCACAAACATTTGAAAGTAGTTCTAATGCAGTCAGGCTGGGAAGATATGATCTGGAGCCTTTGGGGATAGAGGCTGTGAGCCCATGTTGAACCAGGCTGTGATTCTCTGTGCTGTATTCTTACCACACACCCATGTGGTGTTCCTAAACAGTATTAACTGCATGTTCTACAAAGAAAACAAGGAGAAAAACTGTTATTCTTCTGATTAACAGGGAAGCCATCCAACTGGCTGCGCTTGAGTTATACCCCTGGAATATTAAATTCAGACTTCTTTCATTCTCATTTATTTTATTGGATTGTATGGGGATATTTTAAAAGCGGAAGGTGGTGGGAGGGAGGGGAGGATTCTGGGACAGAGGCCATTTTTACCACTTGCCGAAGGCCAATCCTACACCCAGAAGACTGAAGCAGACACAGGCACCCTTGACTGAGTGAAAGTTCTTTTTCTCCCAGAGTATTTGGGTTCATGCTTTAGAGCCAGCTTAGGGCTTTTTGGGTTCTCTTCTTGGAAGCAGGTTCCTGGCCACTCAATTGTTCCCATTCCACCTCCCACCATGGCCTCTGATGTCCACAGGCACTGATGCCCTCCACTGTGAAAGTGACAAGATTCTCAATAAACCATGTGTAATTAAGTGTGGCACTTATTTTGAATTGTTGCCAAGAGGTTTCAGCCTCTGTTCACTAATTCCCAAGTGAGGACATCTCAGTGCCTAAGACCAGGCTCTGACCAGCTGACCAGAGTGTGCAGGATACTGGCAATGCTTGGGGCGGGGCAGGGTGCTCATGACACTGAAGCTGTGTTGTGTGTCTCTAGCAGAGTCAACACACCATCCTTTGGGGGACACCCGAGATCCAAACTGTAGTAGTCATGACTACATAACTAGAGTGTTCCTTCATCATCATCTTAGACACCCTTCTATTGGTCATCTATATATGTATGTATGTATATATGTATGTATGTATGTAATATGTATCTACCTACATATCTGTTTCTGCCTCTCTGTGTATATCCCTCTCTGTACTCTGTGTGTATATGCATTGTATGTGTGCCCTATGTGTGTGGATATATACACATATATACATGTGTGTTCATCCATAAAAGGCTGGAGGTTAATCCTGGGGGTGTCTGCTGGGTGGTTAGTCACCTTGTATTTTGAGATAGAGTCTCTTGTGAACCTGAAGCTTTCTGTTTGAGCTAGATTGGCTGTCCAGTGAACCCCAGGGTGCTTGTCTCCATCTCCCTAGTGCTGTGAATTCAACAGTACACTACCACTGCTATCTTTTTTTTTTTTTTTTTTTTTTTTGCATGGGTTCTGGAGATAGAACTTGGGTCCTCCTATCTGTCTGTGCAGCAAGCACTTTATCAACTGAGCCATCTCTCCAGCCCTGTTTCTCTCCCACCCCTTATCTTGCACAGCCCTTATAGCTTTCTGAGAAAAAAAAATATATGTGAGACATAGAGCTCAACACTTTGTACATCTGAAGATATTCTGTGTTTATGCTCCATGGGAAGTTTTGCTGGGATAGAGTTTATGTTAAAATCCATGTGTTTCCACATCTTGAAGTCCCAGCCCACACAGTCTGGGCAGATGTTAGAGATGCCTGATGTTATTAGATGCTTGGTCCCCCACATGCCATCTATTTTTTTCTCTCTGGAAAGTTCCTGGCATTCTCTTGAGCTCCCATGTTCTGAAGTCTCAGGAGGATGAAGCCCATAGTGAGTTCTTTCTGTCTAGTATCTGGGCACACTGCAGAGCTCTTCAGTCTCAAAACTCCCACCTTTGCCCTGGAAGAAAAGATTTTGGTTTATGTTTAAGATCTTTGAAGATTTTTTGTTTTTGTTTGTATTTTGGTTTTTTTTTTTTCTCTCCACATCTCCTTGCCTATGAACACAGACATTGTTGGTGTTCAGAGTGAGAGATCAGATAGCTCTATTTCTCATATTGCCAGTGTTACCAGAACCAGAGCCACCAAAGACACAGCGTGCTTTATAAAGACATGACGAGCCTTACTCACACCCACTCTAACAGCTCGGCAGCGCTCACACGCGTCTTGATGCCCAGCATCCAGGTAAAGAGATACTGCCTCACAGGGTAAGCAAATAAAGGCTCCACAGTTGGTAAAGAACAAAGCTGAGACCCAGATCAGTTCCCAGAGCCCTGCCCGTCATGGTGTCTACTGACTGGCCTGGGTAAAAAACCAGCAGGCAACCAGGCTTCTTCAAGGCCACCTGCTGGCACATGTCAATGGAGTCAGAGCTCCCAAGTCTTTCTGCCAGGTCTGGGATCCCCAGGCTTCATGCCTACTGATCTGTTGAGTCCTCCTTTGTGGGCATGTGAAAAGCCTGAGCCACTTGGTGCCAGCCTTCAAGGACAACCAAGCTTGGCCTCCTGCCTTCTTTCCACTCAGTCCTTAATAAACCAGGAATATCTCTCCAACCACTGCAGACCTCTGGCTTGGTCCAAGGAGCTGGGATTGTTTAAAAGAACGTTCATTTCCTTTGAGCCAGGATTCCAGGCCATCAAAAACTTCTTAATTAATGGCCACATTGCCTTTTTTTTTTTTTTAAGTGTTTATGGACTTGCCAACACAGACAGGTTACCCCAGTGCTATGGAGTTATCCTCACAGGCAGTCCGGGGCTTCCTGGAAGCTGACCAGTGGCAGAGGCCCTGGGGCTCTGTTGGTTCTTCAGCGAGACTCCCAACTGCCTTGTTCCCAGCCTGCCTCTTGCCTCTGCACTGCGTTCCCCTGCTGGCTAACTCGTTTATTTTATGGGTTTGGGAAAACTGGAACTTTTTAAAGACTCAGCCTCTCCACTTTGTCAAAGATAAAATCAAGTTCAAAGCCTGCCATATTTTTCAAGTTAGTGGAGAAAACTTGTGCAAAACCCCAAAAAACCCAGTCTAGACCTGATGCTGATTGACTGGATGTGTTAAGCAAGAGGCAACTCCTTTGAGCCTCTCTCTCTTTCTTTCTCTCCTTCCCTCCCTCTCCTCACTGTGGGGTGTGTGTGTGTGTGTGTGTGTGTGTGTGTGCGTGAGCACGCATGCATGCTGATATACATGTAAGGGTATGTGCATGTATAGATGAGAGGCTGGAAGACAACTTCAGGTGTCACTCCTTAGATCTTGTTGTGAATCCTGTTTTTTGAGCAGGGTCTCTCATTGATCTGGAGTTTTCCAGGAAACCTTGGCTAGCTGGCTAGTCAGCCCCAGTTTCCCCCTCCCCATTGCTGGTATTACAGGCATATACAGCCATGTTGGGCCTTTTTTTTTTTTTTTTTTGGCTGCTGGGATTGAACTTGAGACCTTGTGCTTTATGGACTATGCTACCTCCACAGCCTGAGCCTCAGTTTCTTGATGGTTCTGAGCCAATACTGATATCCTATAGATTAACTTCATGTGCTTCTGAGACTCTTGAATCTCATAGAACCAGAGCACGGAGATGACAACTAGCTTGCCTTTCTGTCCCCCAAGCCGAGCTGTGGTGAGCACCTGGGGAGGGGGGCTGTCCCATGACCCCTTCTTCATGAGAAGATGAAGGGAGTGGTTTCCAAGAGAAACAACTAGCCTGTCCCTTCCTCATCACAAGGACTTCTGTTCTGCCACGCTGCATTTTTTTTTCCTGTGAAAGTAATTAGGCGAGAACATTCGAGCCAGCCCAGTCACGCTGGCCCCTCCTAAACCGAGGTCTTAGTCAGACAGACATTTGACCAGTAAATACTTGACTCCAAATTAAACTGGCCTGAAGGGAATTCTGCTTTGGAGCAGACTCCATGGGAAACAGGATGAAAAAGAAAATAATATTTTTGAGCCACTATATGAATTTTCTAAGAAATAGAAGCATGTAACTTGTAATTACTTTGACTTGCCCAGAGGGAACAAAACACAGTGGTCAATGGTGTGGACTCTAAGGACAGATTTCATGGTTCAAACCCCAGGTCTACCAGTTAGCCCTCACTTGCTCATTCACCACAGGCAGGTGCCTTCACTTCCTGGTCTGTAAAAGAAGGTGAGCGCAAATTAAGTTTGTAGTTCAATGCAATGTGTTAATTGGAATGTAAATTAAGTCTTTTTTCCATTGCAAAATTGGGAGAATTGCACATGTGTGTGTAAGCACACATGTGTGTTTGTACGAGTGTTTATGCATGTGTATGTGTGTATGTGCACGAATGTATATGTATGTGTGCATGACAGGTGGCAGTGTATGGCACTCAGGAAGCATCTCATCTTTATCAGCAATCAGTATTAGAAATGATTAGAATCATTATCAGCTCCACTCTCTCAGTGGAACTGATCCCTGAGGAAGTTATACACTTATATCTCTGCTCTGGGCATACAGGTCTGCTTCCACTTCTTGTTGGTGGAACCATTTAGAGCTTTAAATTACTGGAGGGTTTCCATGGTCACAGAAGTGGGAAGCAAAGGCTGCTGGGTTTGGCCTGAATAACCCACAAAGTCCACAGTTTTTGCTCTTTCGTGGAGCACTCATGTGGGGAGCAGGCGTGGCTGCATGGGCCAAAGATGGCGCCTGGCTTTATGCCAAGCCCCGTGTCCTCGCTTGTTTATCCCAGTCTCAGTCATGTGCAGTAAAAGCAGTGTGTGTAACTCTTGGAGAGATTAGCGCAACATCCTCGTGATACCATTCTATCAGCCTATCCTACATGCTGCCTTGGATGTGTACATATATGATTGGGTGGTGTGAGGTGGCATGAGTGAATGGGAGTATAAATTGAGGGCAGCCACAGATGAGGAGACAGACAGACCAGCCAGTGACCAGAGGAGACAGACCAGCCAAGGGCCAGAGAGCAGCAGTGTTAGGCCAGAGAGCAGCAGATGAGGAGAGCAGCACCAGCGTTAGCCAGCCAGCGTAGCAGAGAGCAGAGTGAGTGAGTGAACGGCTGCTGTGTGATACGAGAGAGAGAGAGAGAGAGAGAGAGAGAGAGAGAGAAGCAGAATAAAGCAGAAGCTGCGAGGGCAAGCTGCTTGAAACCACCTTGGCGTCCCGTGTTGTTTATTCCCACCATCTCTGCTGGTCAGAGACGTGTGGGCACGTGGCACACCCACATTGTTTTTTTTTGTTGTTTGTTTGTTTGTTTTTGCCAGAATGCTCAGGGTAAAGCATTTTTGGCTCATTTAATATTCTGGTTAGCCAACACAATCTGTCCTCAGCCTAGTTGGGAGGGAGAACTAGGGAAGCAGACCAGCAGCTCTGAAAGCAGGGAACCAGAATGTCTGTAGATTGCAACAAGTAAGCCTTGACAGATTAGAAGCGGTTTTAATGAGACTTTGAAAGTCCAACAACAAAGCAAAGAAACAGGGTGTGTGGATTGTGGCAAAAGGTTTGCTTTGCAGGAGATTCTCAGCCTCCTGTGCATCATCTGCTAGAGAAGTGGGACTGGTAGGTTAGCATCACAAGCAGACACAGTATGGGGTTGGGGCTTCTCTCTGCGGGGCACCCTCATTGCTTCAGTGGCTTGGGTCTTCCTGAGCCTTTTGAGGTGGCCCCCGAGGACTGACCTGTCCACGTTCAGACAATCCTGGGCACTGTGAGACGTTGGAGGGGAGGACAAATCCTCTTGGGAGCTTGTCCTAGTTTATCAGGGGGTCCTTGCCAGGCTAAGCCCAGGCAAGCACAACGGAAACCATTCCCTCAAGCCCCTTCCCTCGTGTGTACTTAACTGCATCTCACTCACTATCTGCTTCCAGGGGTGCCCAGACCAGGCTCATTTCCTACTCACACCCTGCTCACAGAGCCACAGGCAGTGGGAACTGGACTAGAGAAGGAAGTTCCTAGGCTGCAATTGAACCACCTGTGAGCCTCTCAGAATGGGCAACTCTCTTCTCCCATCGCATGTGGATCAACTTCCACCTCTGTGACGAAATACATGTAATCAGCTTAATAAAAGAAACAATCATTTTGGCTCAGCGCTCTCAGTCCGTACTGACCAGTCCTGCTGCTTTGGGGCTTGTGGTGAGGGTGGCTACTGTGGCGGGAGCATGGAACAGAGATGTTTGCTACCCTCGTAGCCAAGTGCTACAAGGTAAGTAAGTGCTCAGGGGCCCAACTTCCTTCTCAGAGGCCCCACCCATTCTCAGAGGCCCCACCCATTCTCAGAGGCCCCACCCATTCTCAGAGGCCCCCACCCATTCTCAGAGGCCCCACCCATTCTCAGAGGCCCCACCCATTCTCAGAGACCCCCACCCATTCTCAGAGGCCCCACCCACTACTTGGAGTCTCTTCCACCTTCTTTCAAGTCTTCGTGGGCCTTTGGTGGCATTTCGGATCCACACCACCCCTTTATGGTCAAGCTGACCTTAGGATTCACACTGAAGTGCTTCAGGGTGAGCCAAAAAGAACAACTGTTTATCAAGCCTCTTCTCTTCGTCCCTTGGTGAGATCACTTTAGTAGCCATTTCCAGTATGGATACAAGAAAAGCAGTCACTAGTAGGATTTGCACAAATGGTTATTAGAGCAATGGTCCACGGTGGGATACGCACACACTCGGGTCCTGGAGCGGTTGTCTCCAGTGAGGTATACAAACACTTATGGTCTTTCCTTTCTCCCCAATCACTCTATTGCAGCCACTCTGGACTGCCTTTTCAGATCTACTCACAGGGACCTTCAGCCTGAAATGTCCCGTCCACAATGTCTGCTTGGGTCATCTCCTCTTCTAAGCTGAACTGTGTCCCCTTTTCATTCCCCTTAAACCTCTGAAGTGCTCATTGAAGCCTCATTTGGAAATGGGGTCTGCTCAGACTTAACTAAGCTAAGCTGAGGTCATACTGGGTCAGGGTGAGCCCAGACTGAGGGCTTGGGAAGGTGGCTCAGGGGATACGGTGCTTGCCGTGCATGCATGAGGACCCAAGTTTGGATCCCCAGCACCAGGTAAAAGCCAGTGTGGCAGAGCGCACCTGTAACACCAGAGCCAAGGAAGTGAGCAGACGGGCCAATCTCCACAGTTCAGTGGGTAGCCATCTTAGCCCATCAACGAGCTCTGGGTTCATTCAGCAAGAGACCCTATCGAAAATAAGTAATATGGGGAAGAGAAAAAAAGATGGTGACATTGATATCTGGCTTAGGCACATGCATGCACACACACACACACACACACACAGAGAGAGAGAGAGAGAGAGAGAGAGAGAGAGAGAGAGAACAGACACTAGGGAGAAGGACACATGAGGAAGGGGATGGGAAGTGAAGATGTAGGTGGGTGTGACAACCATGAGATTGCCCTCCGGAACCTCCAGCAGGAGCTAACCCCACTGACACCCTGATGTGGCACTTCATCCTCCAGCACAGCAAGAAAAGCCATTTCTGTCATTTTAAGATACCAACTTTGACTCTTCCTACCTGCTCTGGGGGGCCCATCATCTTGGAGGCTACTTACACGCCACCAATGCCTCCCAGGCCCCCAATTCCACAACCATTCTCATGGTTCCATAGCCTGTAGGGCTCCTGGCAACCATGCTCTATCATCTATCACTATCTAGGATTTCAAAATGGAGAGAGAACACTCAACCAAGGGGCAGAAGCAATGGCCTCTCAGCACAGTTATCTGATAATCTGGGGAATGCTGGATCTGTCTGGCATTGAAGGATAGTCTTCTATGTCCTTGATAGCACACACATCATTTTACTTATTAAATCCTATGGTGGAGAGGTGGGTGGAATGCGTGTTCATTTGTGTGAGTGCAGGCATTTGAACATGTGGAGGTTAGGGGGCAAGCTTGGGTGTTGGTCTCCTCCTACCTCTTTTGAGACAGGGTCTTTGCTGAATTCTCCTGTCTCTGTCTTGTCTGTCCCATCTTGCCACAAAAACTCTTTCCCTATCATTCAGATGGACTTCCATGCACAGTGGCTCTCTGGAAGCCCAGCCATTGATGGGTACCTATCACACTGGCTATGGTTGGTACAAAGCTTGAAGTGATCCTTCAATATGTCATCCTGGCTTGCTATGAAAGTATAGAGCTACTTACTGCCTATACCTTCAACTTCCCCATCTGGAAAATGGGCTACTCATGATCTTTATGTTTTGAGATATTGTTATCTATGGGTGATATAACCTATAGATGTCTCTAGAGATTAAGAGCTCTTCTAATGTCTGCCAAACCTGTGCCTGGTGTCCCTATGGAGGGGTGAGGGTGCAGGAATGTATGTGTTCAGTTTTCATGAGGAGAGGGCCTGGTGTAACCCACGTCCTGAAGGCGCTGCCTGTTGCCTGTGTCCTGGCAGAGATGCTGGCTGTGCACTTGCCTGTGAACTTGGTGGAGGCTGTTGGGATGGTGGCAGAGTGTATTCCAGGCCTCTGCCCTGCAGGCAATTCCGCTGTGTCTCAGAGGAATGTGTGTGTGTGTGTGTGTGTGTGTGTGTGTGTGTGTGTGTGTGTGTATGTAGGAAAGCTGAATAATGGATTTGGAAATACAGGGTTCTGGGATGTGGCATGAAGTCCATTAAGCTCTTTGTGTGCCTTGTGCTCCTTCGTAAGAGCAGAAGGGGAAGATAGACCACCCCCTTTGGCAGCTCCCAGCAGGGGATGAGAAGACAGGTTCAAGTTTGCTCTGGCATGGAAAGCATTCTAAGGAGTGGATTTTCCTGGTGTCAGAGCAGAGTTGGTCTATGGGTTTCACAAGCATCAGGGCAGGCTGCTTTGCCAAGCCTCAGAGGAGAACAGGTCAGAGTCACTTAGCTGGGTCACACTAGAGCATTTCCATGTTCTGAAATGACAGGAGGCTCCGCTTGCCAGCAAGGCTTTAAAATAGACTGCTGGGTTCTCTGATCTAGATACTCTTCAGTTACAAAAACTGAACGGAAAGTACACGGAGTTCCCATGGCCTCCGTGCTTCCCCTCGTTAGTACCTGACATCCTGTGTCATTGCTTACACTCATACCTGGGGGAGAGCCACACTGTGGTCACGTGTCAAGGCAGATCTATAGAACCTCTGTTTCCTTTTTTTTTTTTTTTAAGATTTATTTATTTATTATATATGTGTGTCCACTGTAGCTGTCTTCAGACACTCCCGAAGAGGACATCAGATTTTTGTTACGGATGGTTGTGAGCCACCATGTAGTTGCTGGGATTTGAACTCAGAACCTTTGGAAGAGCAGTCAGTGCTCTTAACCACTGAGCCATCTCACCAGCCCAGAACCCCTATTTCTGACTTTGATGGTGTATAGGTGTGGACCCTTCATCCCCCTTGTGGTCTCCCCAGAAGCGTCCACCCCTGAACACCCATAGTTCACCTCTGCCATCCTCTTCTTCCCTCCTTCCCCTCCTCCATCCTCTCTTTCCTCCATCTCCCTCCTTCTCCCTTCCCCTTCTCATCTCCCTCCTTCCCTCTCCCATCCTTGGCCTCTCCTTCCCCTCTCCTTCCTTCCTCCACCCCTTCTTCCCCATCCCTGATCTCTGACATGCAATCTCTTCCTGTTTCCACCATTTTGCTTTATGTGCTGCACCAAATTTTTTTTTTACTGAATCTCGGGGTTGAAGCCAGTACAATGAGGATGTGCACTGAATCCATAAAGAAATCATTGGGAACCTTTTAATGGTATAAGCTTAATGGCTCCTGATCAAAATAAATTGGGATGGCATGGATAATCAGACAAGTTTCTCAGACAGCCTGCAAGTATCCCCGTTAAAATCAAAACGTGTGTTTAGGAATGTGTTTCATTGCTGCTCCTCCATGTCCTAGGATTCATGATGCTTCTCCTTACTCAAGGAGTGTGTACCAAGCTCACGGAGACCAGCTGATCTCCCCATCCCCTGTGTGTGTGTGTGTGTGTGTGTGTGTGTGTAGTGGTGAGTTTGGGCTATACTGCTTTGTGCACCCAGTGGATAGAACATGCACATCTGCCCAGGAGCTATCTATGGATCCTTGAATGAAAGGCACACACACATTAGCTTATTTTTAAAATGCCTTGGCTACCTCAAAGGCTGGACATTCCTAAACCTTCCCTTGCTACCTCAGGCCCAATCAGGGAAGTGGCCAGTGACTACTTACCCAAAATCTCACATGGCCGGGTGGGTTTATCTCCTACCACTCCTGTGTCATGGTAATCCTGCCCTTCCTCTCAGCACCCTAGCTCTTGGAACTCTAAGGGTTCCACTTTGTGCCCAACCATTGGCCATTGACATCTTTATTGATTAATCAAAAACCAATTGGGGACAAGGACCTTTAGCATTTGGACACGCAGGTTCCCGAATGAATCAAAGCATTAGAGCCAATCTCCAATGTATGTGTGTGTGTGTGTGTGTGTGTGTGTGTGTGTGTGTGTGTGTTCGTGTGTTCTAGGGTTGGATTGGAAAGGTCAGGGTGGTATTCTCCTGCACACTGCTGTACAGACTCACTCTGACTATCCCTTCTGTGCATTCGTGTGCACATGTGCGCATGTGTGTGTCTATGTGTGGAAGAGGTCAGCATCAGGTGATGTCCCTCGGCTGCCGTCCAGCTAGTTTTCTGAAATGGCGTCTTTCACTGGCTCAGAAGTTGCTGAGAAGGCTAGCCTTGGCCATGGAACCCTGGGAACTACACGGATGTAACGGCCACATTCAGCTTGTTTGACATGGCTTTTGGAGATTGAACACAGATCCTCATGGCTTCAAGACAAGCACTTTATCAACTGAGGTATCCCCCAAGCCCAGAACTGCTTCCTCTTCCCTCAAGTCGCCTCTCTCTTGCAGTCTGTCAGGTGAGTGATGCCAGACACTGGGAGGGATTCACAATAATCTGGAAAGTGAATCAGAGAAGCTCGGCCAGCATTAGCTCATCCTGCCCTTCCTAGAAACAATGACTTGGACTCTGGAGAACCTTTTAATGGTATAAGCTTAATGACTCCTGATCAAAATAAATTGGGATGGCATGGATAATCAGACAAGTTTCTCAGACAGCCTGCAAGTGTCCCTGTCAAAATCAAAATGTGTGTTTCGATGTATGTGTTCGTGGAGAAGGGCCCTTTGTGACTTCAAAGGTATGCCAGGCACAGACCAGGGAGCAGCCATGGCCAGGGCAGAGGTCCTGCTTACTTAGACTTACTCCTTCTCTAGCTTGCCACGCAAGCTTCCTCTGGGACATGGAGTCCTAGGCTGGTGCCAGCCGTGCTCCTGCAGCAGCCTGGGGTGAGTACGGGGAGCAGTTTGACATGGTGACCTTGGAGTGGCCAAGCCTGGGAGAGGGGGCTGGCCAGTTTGGCTTCTCAGTGTGACTCTGGGTGAAACACTTCACCTCACAGCTTTAGACTCTTTTTAAAGCCTGCTTCATATTTTTTATGGTAGACGCTGGCGCAGCGTTATCAGCCCTACCTTACCAATGTGGAAAATGCAGATAAGGAAACGCCAAGATAGTAAATGACTTGTCCAAGATTTGGGAGCCAATGGCGTTCGAGCCAGGAGCTGCATCTGGGCCTTGTAAACACTCCAACTGGGAAGGTGTTACTAAGACTGGGCTACATTGGGGCCTCTAGCTACCCAGAACAGCCTTTTGCCCCTGGATGAACCCCACAAAGGGTATCCGTGAGGCTAGCAGCTAGTTGACTAGCAGGCTCAGAAGGCCCCTAGATCTGTCTGGAGAGCAGACCCGAAGAATGTTGTTCTCCCTAGGACTCAGAAGGATGAACAACATCCCAGGGTTGTCTGTATGCTTCATGGTAGACTGCTTCCAACGATTTGGGCCTCAGTCCAAAGTTTTTGTTTTCCCATAACAACCAGAATGAAATAAACTCTGAGTTCCCCATAAACTTTATTCGAATATTAGAAAAGCAGACAGAGAAAAATTATTATTTTTTTCCCATCTGGAACAAGCACAGCAATTAAGATTTCTGGGCCTCTGTCCATATTTCATGAAGGGTGGTGGGGGACAATATGATAAATAATAGATATTATCAGGCTTTCATTCCAGCATCGTGGTCTCCTTCTGCTAGGAGTTAAAGGCTTGGCATGGCAGAACACACTCCCTAAAAGCTGTTATGCTCCCAATCAATCCAAAAATGGTTTTAAAATTTGGAGTATAGCCTGGCTAAAAGACAGCTCACGCTGACTGAAGGAAGGGGCATAAGTTCAATTTTCCTTTTTTATTAAGAAATCACACTTTCATGACAGCAGTATTAGAGATGGTAGATGAGGGTATTAGCATTGCCACTGACCGGCTGGGTGACCAGGAGAACTGACTCCATGGTTCTCATAGCTGTTCAGAGCCTACCTACTTCCCCAGAGGGTCAGAGAATCACAATAGGAACCAGTGGGTGGGACATCAGTGGTCCTCTGCATCCTGGGTAGGGCTGCAGGTTATTGAGGAGGAGCTAGTCTATTCTGAACAGACACCCTCTTCCTCCCTGTGCAGCAGAGAGCTTTGGAAGCATCTCTTTTAGTTCACACATCTTAGGCAAAGGGTCTCCATCTTTAGGTTAGGGATGTGATGCAGTTGGTAGAGTGTTCGCCTAGCATGTACAAGGCCCTGGGTTTCATCCTCAGTGCTGCATAATGCTACATGCCTATATCCTGGCATGAGTGGTACATGCTTATAATAGTAATCAGGAGGTAGAGAAAACAGAAAGATTGGGGGCTCAAAGACAGCCTAGACATGAGGCCTTGTATTCAACATAAAAGGCAGTGGATGGTGGTGGTACATGTCTTCAATCCCATCAATTCAGGAGGCAGAGGCAGGTGGATCGCTGAGTTTTGAGTCCAGACTGGTTTACAGAGCAAGTTCCAGGACAGCTGTTATACAGAGAAACCCTGTCAAAAAAAAAAAAATTAAACAAACAAAAATAAAACAAAAAATACACCAAAAACTCAAAAAGTTTCTATCTTCATCCAATGGGAAGGAAGTTACTACACTGCAGTGCATCCCAGAGATCTAGATCTAGTGAATCCCGAAATTTCCTTACCAGAGAGTCTTGGGGGCACCAGAATGATGACAGCAGGTGGCAGAGGCACCAAGGCCCAAGGGAGAACAAGTTGGTCAGTGAGCAAAGGCAGGATGGACAGGCTAGCTCTGCTCGGTTGAAAGGATGGGCGTGCTAGCCACGTGCTGCCGAGAAGCGGAGCAGAGGGAGGGTACATGTATGAGAGAATAGACAGAGGGAGGGCACATGTATGAGAGGAAATAGACCCAGGGAGACGGAGCAGAGCGTGGCAGACTCAAGGTCTACAAGATGGGCTACAGCCTGGAGGCCGCTGTGTTTGCTGTGTTTGTTATTGGGATTCTTTCTTGCTGGGGCTTGTGTGTGTGTGTGTGTGTGTGTGTGTGTGTGTGTGTGTGTATACATGTTCTCTCTTTCTCTCTCCCTCTCCCCCTCGCTTTCCCTGTCTCCCTCTCCCTCTCTCCCCCTCTGTGTGTGTGTGTTTATGTGTGTTGTATACTAGTTTGCTTCTAGTTGAAATATTCCTCCCAAGAGGGCGATCTTGAGACCCAGGAGTTCTAGAACATCACACACCTGGAACAACTAAGTCTTCCTGATTCAAAGTCCTTCCCTCTTCTAGCTTCATACGAGTGAGTTCTGGGGAAGAGACTCCCACCAGCTGAGCTATAGGGAAGTGTCTTGTTGAGCTGCCTGCAAGTTGTGAAGAGAGCTCTGGGGATGCAGCTCCCTTTTCATCAGTGCAACTGCCCTGATCTCTCAGGTAACCACTTACCATACTCTTGCTAGTATTGATTGGTTCAACCTGGACTTGGTTAATTATTACTTTGGTCCGTCATCAGTTTCCTATCTGGGGTAAATAGATGTATATATGTTGCATTTTCCCAGGAAAGTTTGTCACACAGCAATGCATATCTACCTACCTACCTACCTACCTACCTACCTACCTATCTATTGATTTATCTGTCCATATATGATACCCATTTGTGTATGTGTCTGCATGTGCATGCATCTGTGTGTCTGTGTGTCTGTGCCTGTCTTTTCTTCAGCCTTCATCTGGGTGGATGAGAAAGGTCACACTGTGGAGGGTGATATGCTTTACTCAAATCTACCAATCTGCTGGAAACATCCAAGTGATGTTAGTTGAATGCCTGGGTACCACTGCTTACTGAAGCTTTCGTCCTCATGGAAGGTTCACTAAGAGACTGGCATGCCCAGAGGTTGAGACTATACTGAAGATGCCTCTGGAACCAGGAGCCCTTACACAGGAGTTTGTTTGTGGGATCGGGGACTAAGCATGGTACGTTGGGAGATAATCTAACATACAGCTTCATGGCTACCCTTGGGGCCAGGTGCAGCCTAGTAGCCTAGGTGGCATTGAACATCCTTCCACCACGGTGTCTGTGACCACTGAAGCAATAAGAACACTAAACAGATGCCCCAAGTGGACCTCAGAGGCAGGTGTGACTTCTGGATGGGGCCAGTACCTTAGGCTTGTGTGACAAGCACGTGCCAGAAGCCTGCTGGCTTTCCCTGGAGGCAGTTTAAGTTTGTAGTTCAGAAGGGGAAAGTGTAATTTGGTCCTAGATCTCAGGACACTCATTTCGTAGTTGAGAAACATCTGTCCCTTCTTCCAGAATACAGGGGACCCTATGGGTGGTGATGACGCACATTTTCTAAGGCAAGAGAGCACAACATTTATCCAGAGCTTGCCATGTGCTGCCTACTTCAGACCACCCTACCAGTGGCTCTCAAGGTCCCTGTTTCACATGGGGTATCAAAGACACAGTGGTGTATCCATGGTCACAAATCCCACAAACATCAGCCTCTGGAAAGAGAGCTGAGCCTGCGCTGAAGCCACCTAAACACTGATGGGTTGTGCAGAATGCCCCCCATCCCCCACGCCTGAGGACTCCTTGGCATTCAGACAGCATTTTTCCACCACCACAATTTGCTTTCAGGATTCTCTCCACTCTGAGGCCAGCAGAAGAACATGGCTGAGCTCCCCAGCAATCTGCAATTTTGGTGAGAAAGGCTCCTCTTGCTTTTCAATAATGTGGGAGCATTCTTCAGGCTGCTCTCTGAGGAGCATGCTTTGCTGGCTGGACCTCAGGTGCCAGAGCGCTCCAAGTAGACCCTACAGACTGCCTCTTCTCAGAACCCGAGTTAGTACCCAGAATGCCCACGAGCCTGATCTGGAACTGAAGCAGTAGTTTGGGCTACAGTCCTTATGCCCAAACTATCCCTGCCTTTAAAAAAAAATACTACTCCTCTACTCAGAACCAAATCTTCCTGCCACTAGACAAGGCTTGCAAACTTCCATGTGGCTGCTTTTGAACTGAGAACTTGACAGTATTGAGGTGTCCTGGTTAGTTTTTATTGTCAGTTAGATACAGCTTAGAGTCACCTGGGAAAAGAGAACCTCAGCTGAGGAATTGCTTCTACCAGATCAGCCTGCAGCTGCATCTTTGAGAGATGATCTTGATTAATGATTGACATGGGGGGGGGGCAAGCCCACTGTGAGCAGCACCATCCTTAGGCCTGGGCTGTATAAGAGAGTTAACTGAGCCAGTGAACAAGCTACTGGGGTTTTAGCTTCAGGTTCCTGCTTGAGTTCTTGCCCTGGGTCCCTTCAGTGATGGATTGTGACCCGGAAGAGTCACAGATCTCTTAAGTTGCTTTTAGTCATGGTGTTTATCACAGCAACAGAAAGCAAATGAGAACACGGGTGGAAGCCTTTTCATCTCTTAAAGTTCAGTCTCTTTTCTATATCTCACTGCTGCCAGGCTGTGGACTGGAGATTCACTGTTTTCTTTAAGGGAAAAGGCATCCACTTCAGACAGTGGAACCACCTGCCAAGTTGTCATTTTCTTAGTTACACTATGTGCATCTTATGGCATCACAAGGCGTTTCATTGTTGTTTTAATTTTTTTGCTTTATTTTTTAAAACTATTTTATGTGTATGAGTGTTTTGTCTGCATGTATGTGTGTGCATCATACGTGTGCCTGGTGTCTGTGGAGGCCATAGAGGGCATCAGACACCCCCCCCCCCCGGAAATGGTATAAGAGATGGTCATGAGCCACCATGTAGGTACTGGGAATTGAACCCTGGTCATTTGCAAGAGCAGCTCCATCTCTCTAGGCTCTTGTTTGACCTAAAGTCTCACTTTCTATCGCAGGCTCATCTGAAGCATCCTCCTGTCTCAGCCTCAGGCTCCTCAGAGAGCAGATGCCATACTCTTGTTCACACCCATTCTTTCTCTTCTGGAGGCAGGTTTAGGATCTCGGGTTCCTGAAGGATGGCTACCTGCGGTGGCCAGAACTGTGTACCTGCCCCAGGTACTGTACACAGGTACTGTAGCATTGCTCTGTGTTTATCCATGAGGCCAAAACCACTGCTCTGTGATAGTCTGAAGGGTTGCATGACAGATCCTGCCCTACTCAGTTCCCTAGCCCTGGAAGGTACCCCTCTTCAGTACATATAGCATGCCCCAGGCCTGCCAAGAAGACTATGTCTCTGCATTGGCTTGGGTGGGCATCCACTCTCTGTCCTGCTTATCCCTGTGGCTAACTCACTCAGACTGAGATAGCTTCATGGGTTTGAGCTCAGGTGTTGCAGAGCAGTACACTCTGCTTCTGTGACCCACTGGAGGTATACAGCTTATATCTGAGGAGCCTAAGTATGCTGTCAGTCAGGCTGTGGTTCCAATGGGAGTATGGCCCCCTTGTTCCACTGAGGAGATTTTAGTTAGGGTATAGGAGTGCGGCCTACCATACTCATACTTATACTGTCTCCTTTGGGTTCATCTGTGGAAATGGTGCCGTTGAGGAGGGCCCACCAGAGATGACAACTCAGACACTGTCTATAGTCAAGTGAAAAATCTTTTTGCCAGTTGGTTCTTGAGGAACTAAGTGTAGCCTGAAGCATTAAGAATAGGGATGCTTTAAAGGCAAAAAACATATCCTGATATTTCACTGGGCAGCTGCAGGGGGAGGTTATATGCAAGCAAGCAGTTTAACAGAAGCTAAAATCAGTGGTTAGTGAGTGGTGGGGATGTTGCACAAGCAGGCAATTTAACAGAAGCTAAGATAAGTTAGCTTGGGGCATCCTAGAGTAGAGTTGGGTAATTTTCTACAGGATTCTTCATCCGGGAGATCAAATTCTAGTAAAACCTGAAATGGACCCAGCCAGAATAGAAAATTAAGGAACCCCTGCACTATCTTGCCCTGTCACAGTGCCACATCCCAAAAGCAATGATCAAGTCATTAACACACACTGATATTTGCGACTTCCCCTCCCTCCTGCCCGACATCCAACCATTACAGTGGCATTACCATGCCTGTCCTTATTTACTCACTCAACAAACATTGCCCAATCAAACCCAGTCCCCAGCCCAGTCTAGAGGGATTGATACATGAAGAGCAGTGAGCCCACAAACTATATCAGCTAGTCTTCCATCGCTATAATAAACACCAAGACACTCGGCTTATAAAGAAAAAAGGTTTATGGTGGGTCCCAGTTGTGGTGGTCTGAATGTATAGATGGTTAGCTTTGTTGTTCTGGTCTGTGGCAAGGCAGCATATTATTGAAGAGAGATCAGGTTCTGCTATCCACTGCCATGAGCACACCCCAGTAACCCAGAAGCCTCCCACTGGGCCCTACCTTTTAAAGGCCCCACCACTTCCCAACAGTGTTATGCCCAGGATCAAGCCTTAATGCCAATCTTCAGTGTCATCTAAAACCCAGATTCTATGTGACTTGGGCCTCTTCAGCAGAGTGGGTAGCAGCCTGAGACTGTACAAAGACAAGCTCACCAACATCTTTACCCTTGTATTAAGCCATGCTAAAAGTGATGTCTGTCGCTGGACTGTAGTGGAACACTCAATGTCAGGACCAGGTTCCTTCCTCAGCTTTCCAGGGGCTCTGCCATCTATTGGTCTGGCTTAGCTGAAGCATTCTCAGGCTGGGGTATAAGAATGGTTTATAGACATCGAAGTCTGCTGCATCCCTGCCTGGTGCTTCCGAGCTGATTACTCTGCGGTCCCAGCAGAGTGAAGCAGAGGCCTGCTTTTGGCAGCCAGTGTCTGAGGTGTAATCAGTGAGAGATGACAGTTTAGGCTGCAGGAAGAGAGAGGCATAAGCTTTCTTGTTTTGCTGTCAGGAGAGCACCCTGGGGCAGAGGTCTGGAGATGAGAAAGCCA
The DNA here is from genome assembly GCA_902729485.2 of Mus minutoides. Classification (NCBI taxonomy): domain Eukaryota; kingdom Metazoa; phylum Chordata; class Mammalia; order Rodentia; family Muridae; genus Mus; species Mus minutoides. The sequence goes on along the minus strand of LR749925.1, from coordinate 510,785 downwards.
GGCTGTGTGGGCTGGAAAACTTTTGTTTTTATTTGCGAAACTGATTTGTGTATGTTAAGGCCAATTGGTAGAAATTGCTCTGTTTGCAAACTGGCAGACAGAAAGAAGTCTTGATTTAGTCCTCAAAGCAGTAACTGCAAGACAATAGAGAGAGGCTTTCATTAGGTTAAGAAAGCAGGCGCTGTTTGCAAGCCTGTTTGTTTGTTTTGTTCTTAAATTCTTAGCTTCTCTTATTGTGAGACTTGCAGAACCTGGGACTGAACACAGCAACGGGATGCCCCTCCCCCCAACAAAATAAGGAGGGAGAATACCAGTGAGAGAAAGAATAAAGCCAGAGACAGGAATTCACGAATGTGGACGGGACAGTCTAGGGGACATTTACAAAGTTAAAGTTCAAAATCTTTGAAATTGATTTACCGCATGAGTACAGCATCTCCTTTATTAAATTTGGTGTGTGTGTGTGTGTGTATGAGGGGGACATGGCAGGAGGAGAATGCACACATGTGGGATTGCACCAGAGCCAGAGAACAACTTGCAGGATTTCGTTCTCTCCTTCCAGCTTGTGGGTTTAGGGCATCCAACTTAGATCATCAGGCTTGGCGGCAAGTGCTGTTACCTGCTGCTGGTCCAGTAAATTCAAGCATCTGAATTGTGTAGTTTAGCACAGTGTGTTCTTGCAGGATAAGAAGAGGGGATGAAGTTGGGAGAGGAATGTGCTGAGGGAGTGAGACAGGAGCTGGGAATAGATGTGTTTAATATACACTGTGTGTATGTATGACATTATTGTAGTTTTCAAATACTTCCCATCTTCCCTTGGTTACTGAAGCTTCGTGCTGGTGCTGGGGCAGTGGGGCAGGCAGCATGCTCGCCTGTGTAAGAGCTACAGATGTGACACTCGGAGTGTCTGCATTGTCCAGCAAAAGTTTCCTTCTGTCTCCAGGGAGCTACTTTGAAGAAAAGAGCCTCATTTTGTCCTGTTTGTTTTTCAAGACAAGATTTCTCTGTGTATCCCTGGCTGTCCTGTAGAATTAGCTCTGTCGACCAGGCTGGCCTCAAACTCACAGAGATCTGCTGGCCTTTTGTCTTCAATGCTGGTATTAAAGGAACAAGCCACCACCCACCACCCACCACCGGGAAGATGGAGGCTCTTTTGTATGTTACTCCTGCCTTTGTCCTCAGGTATCTACCCAATCCAGCTTCTCAAAACAGCTTTCAGTTTTCTCACCTGTGAAATGAGGACAGCCTGTGATCACTGTTGGAAGGTGTCCCGTGTGTCACCTGCTTTGGAGGCTGCCTCTCCCCACAGGGTGGGATCATACCTCAGAAGCCCCACGTGAGAAGTCGGTCAGCTCTGATGCTGGGAAGGCAGCTCAATTGTTAAGAGTGTTTGCCTGTCATGCTCAAGTACCTGGGGTTCAATTCCTACCCTTGCCTGAACTGGGCATGGGGATGCATGCTTGTAATCCAAGCCCTGGGGAAGTGGCTGGAAGAGGATCAGAAGTCAGAGGTTATCCTTGACTATATATTGAGTTAGATGCCAACCTGGAGCCGACGAGACCGATGAGACCCTGTCACAAAACAAACAGAAACAAACTACAAAAAGAAGTCAGTCAACTCTGGACCCTGCCACCTATCAGCTGTCAAAACAGAGGTTCCTGGAGGACACAGTCTTCCTGCTACATGCGGGGAAGGATGAGATTTCCAAGCAGTGGCAGAGAATGACTTCCTAGTTTAAGTCTTAAATAACTCCCCTTCTGCAGAAGGTGCAGACACGGGCTGCCCTACACACCGAAGCAAAGGGGCTTTGTAAAACCGCCTAAGGACATCTCCATGGTCAGGACTGGCCCCCGGGAGCCCAACCTTTGCATCCTCAAATTCCTGTTGCTTCCCTTTGATCCCTGTTGAGGCTAGTCCCACTGTGAGCACCCTCATGTCCATTTTGCCTCTGAAGAGCCAGGGAGAGAGTGGCCGAGAGAAAGCCTGTAGGGCCGGAAGGCAGATCCAGCCTGCTGACTCCTGGCAAGGATTCTCTCCCAGCGTGGTTCTTTGCACCCCAATATCAAACCCCGGAGTTCCGGAAAGGAGGCGACGCCAGTCCCTTCCTGCCTTTTAAAGAGTCCTCTCTTCTCGTCCCCACCCCCTTCTTTAGTAAGTAGAACCATTAGTTTTTATTGACGGGACTAATGCTTTTCATTTAGGGCCAATTACAATAGGAAGGGAGCCGCTTAAGGGTAACTGGGTGATGAAAGGCCCCCATTAGGGAACAAGCTCGGAGGCTGCTGTTTTTCATTTGTAATGCCGGTTCCACATGCGAGTCGTATTTAAGCCATAAACGGTGGCGCCCAGGGAGCACTCGCCGATCGCCTTAGAAACCCAATACTTTTATCAAATCGCCAGATGGCCCCGTATTAGAGAAACCATTTATTTAATTTATTCTCCCCCCCCAACCCCAACCTCCAAGAGCTGCTTAGATTCTCAAACATTGGCTTTACCTAGTCCCACAGATCTGCCAGTAGCATCCCGCTCCTGCGACAGCCTTTATGAGTTGGTTCCTCAGCTGTTTTTTTAAAGGCCTCTTTTTTTATGTCCTTTCCTTTCCCGTTTCTCTTTTCTTCCTTCTTTCCTTCTTTCCTTCTTTCTTTCCTTCCTTCCTGCTTTCCTTCCTTCCTTCCCTTCCTTCCCTTCCTTCCCTTCCTTCCCTTCCTTCCCTTCCTTCCCTTCCTTCCTTTCCTTCCCTTCCTTTCCTCTTCTATCCATCTCCCTCTCCCTCTCCCTCTGCCTCTCCCCCCCCACCCCCCGCAGTGCACTCTGAAGTCTAGACCCTGAATTCCACCTGTTAAGTCACTGTCCCTGCAGGAGCCATGAGCTATGACCATTTTCACAGATTGGAGAATACACTGGCTGCAACCCTCAGCTTCTCCAAGCCCAGAAGCTGCTGCGGAGGGATGCCAACCCAGGGCTCTTCACGTGGCTGCAAATGATTTGCGCCATACCCTGGAAACTCCCAATAGCCTGATATGTTGTATATTTACACAGCACTTTCTCCTTTAAACCAGAGACTTGGCAGGGCCTGGGATTACATAGAGGATCCCCAGATGATTGTGTGGTGTCTGGGCTTTGTGAAAAGGTCTGGCATTCCTGGCCATCTTTTTTTTTTTTCCTTTCCTTTCCTTCTTTCTTTTAGCCCCCTTAAGGTTTGTGAAAATAGCCTGGTGCTTGTTTTAAGGGGCCAGGTGACCATGGATCTGGAGGCAGGGAGCGGGAGGGGAACATAGGAATGAGGAAGATCTCGGGAGAGCTGGAAGGGATTGCTGTGGGGTGAGCAGGCAGTTGCAAGGGCTGGAATATGCTGGTTCCTTCCAGTTTCTTGGTCAATTGACTTTAGTGATGGAACATTCCCATACCTCCTGCTGGAGCTTCAGGACCGAGGTACAGTGTGACAGGAGGGAGCTAGGCTGAGCCCATGGTGATAGCCCTTCCAGAAGCCTCCATTCCAGAGCTGGCATGTAGATGATAGCCCCTCAGGGTGTTAGGGGCTGGGGTGATGTGAGCAGCCCTTCAGTTTGTGTCCTCCATTAGCTGTGCAGGCACTGGCCTCCTTTAGAGGTTGGGGATGTTGAGTTTTAGATAGACCCCTTTCCTCATGAAAAGGAGGTATTTGAAGGTCTGGTGAAACTGAAGAGCTAGCACAGAGCTTCCTCCTGAGAGAAGACAGAAAGACAAGAAGAAGCCCAGCAGGAGGGATGGTCCAGCCTGAGGTCAAAGACAGCATCAAAAAGGAGATGGTACTGCTGCGGCCAAGCATTGGCAAGGGGGACGAGAGGATATCAAGGGTGTTCTGGGGTGGATCTAGCAAAGGCCAGGCTCCCTCCAGCCGCTGTTTGAACCTGCCTGGAGCTTGGTAGGAATGAGGTGGTGGATGTTCAGGGTGGGGATTTGAACTCCGAGGGGTCCCTAGGCAGTCCTGCCTGGCACTACACCCAAGGGATGTGCACGCCCAGGCTTCCTTTAGCACGCTTCACCGACTGATCTGTGTGGACATCTAGGCCTCTGTCGTAGCATTTTTTACATGACATTGGTGTGACCCACACATGTGAACCAACATCGCCATTCACTTAGACTCAAGCAGAGTTCGGGGGACAAGTAAGGGGCATAGGACAGTTCCAAGCAACTAGCTGCACTTCCTAGTCTGACTGGAAACCTTGCTGTGTGCAAGAAGACAATGGGGTGGGGGCGAGGGAGTTGGGTAGGTAGGGAATGGGAACAGCATCCTGGACCCCCTGTGCTGAGATGAGTGACCCCCTGTGCTGAGATGAGTGACCCCCTATGCTGAGATGAGTGACCCCCTATGCTGAGATGAGTGACAAGGAAGGGAATATAGGCTGCCCAGAGTTCCTCTATGCCCCTCTTCCTCTTCAGCAGGCTAGAGTAGAGTCAGGAGAGGAGGCATACCTGTCAAGAAGGGAACAACTACAAAACCAAAAGCTGGTGAGACTGTAGCATAGGAAAGGAACCTCCATTATACTGAGCTGTAAAAAGAAAAATAGAACTGGGAGCTGACTGTGTTTTGATTGAAGTCTTTCTATCAAGTCAAGTGCTCTTATGGGACCATTTTATGTAATATATATATATATATATATATATATATATATATATATATATATATGTATGTATGTAAACATATACACATATGTATATATATATATATGTTGTATATAGTATATAATTATGTACTCTATATATACACACACATATACATATATATATGTATATATATATAACACATACATACATACACATATCATATACACTTGTATGTACTGTTGAGAATTGGTTCTAATGCTTTATCTTAATTCAGCCCCCAAAGTTGGGAATCTGCATGTTCAAATACTGAAGGTTCCTGTCCCCAATTGGGTTTTGACTGATCAATAAAGAGCCAATGGCCAATGGTTGGGCAGGATGAAAGAGACGGGACATCTAGGTTCCCAGGGGAAGAAGGAAGAAGGAAGAAGGAAGGGTCCACCATGAGGAGGAGTAGGACAGACTGTGCAGGGAAGGAACAGGAAGGAGAAATGGCTGAAATGTAGGTACAAGAGGGAACTCGGCCCCTGGAAGGGCTGCCCAGAAGGATCCAGGGCAGCAAAGATAAAATATAGATTCAGGAGGTGTTAACTCAGGAATGCTGGAGTGCAGTGTTTGCTGGCTGTGGGGAGGTTTAGAAGTGCCCAGCCATTGAGTTAGTCAAGGCGTATCAAAATTAAGCTGGTGTGTGTGTCCTTCATTCTTGAATCCAGAGGGCTCTGGCCGGTGGCTGGAAGCATGGCCCACTGGGAGCATAGAGTGGATTAACAAATTGGCCACTAGACACACATGTACATAGTCATATGCATATATGTATTCTTAGTGCCAAACTTAAGCCTGTGATCTCAATATTGAGGAGGCCAAGAAAAAAGGGTCACAGGTTTGAGGTCAACATAGGCTAAACAACAAGACTGTCTCAAAAAAAAAAAAAAAAAAAAAAAGTAGAGCTTTACAAAGCCACTAACGACAAACTGAAATCCACTGTGGAAACCCAGGAGAGCTAGAGCACTGCATTGCAAGCCTTTGCTGTCTTTTCTGGATTTTTGTTAGTTTGTTTGTTTTTTGTATTTTTTTCAATGAATGTCCATGAGCCAGAGAGGCTCATCATCTTGTTGGAGTGGTTCACTTTGGGGGCACTCCTTTGTTGGTACAGAAATACTCAGAGTCCTGGTTCCTCTTCAGACTTCATCCCTCCATTGTTCTAATGATACCAACAGGGATCAGAAAAGAATTATGGACAGAGACTGGACTTGTTAGGCAGTTCTGGGGTTGGAACCCTGTTCTGGCATTCTGGTTGCTCCGCAGAGGATAGGGGTGTGTGGTTTTATCACTCAGGACCTTGGAAGAGTCAAGACCATTGCTGACTTTGTGGGATGATGGGAGCCTTCTGCAGGAAGAAGGTGGAGTCTGAGGTAGCCTTGAGCCAGTGGCCTTCTTTTCAGCCTGCCTCTCCTCAGTAAGGAAACAGGAAATGCTCACAAAGCTGTTATGATGCTGACTTAACAGCCCAGACGGTGAAAAAGAGCATATCCAATACAGAATTGGCTGCTATTGTTTAAGATGATTATTATGGCTAGCGTCCTCAGGTATGAACAATTGCCTACTGCCAAAAAAGACCAGCCTCCATGAGGGTGTGCTAGCAGTTTGGAGAAGGCCGACTGCCAGGATCAATGGTTAAGACACGTGAGTGAAGTTAAGCTGAGAAGAGGGTCATTAGGAGGTATGCAGGCGTGGTGGCATGTCTCAGGTGTGCCTACCAGCTTCCTGATTACCACATATCTTGGGATGTCATCCATCTCTTCCCGGGAAGGTTCCTTCTTCTTTCCCTCAACTGTGTTTCTTCTCCTTCCCTTTCTCCCACTCCAAATGTTCCAGATGTTCCCATCATGATTTTCTGCCATAGGTTCACTATCAAGGAAGTCAACTGACTGTCAACTGCAGCCAAGACAAACCTTTGTTCCTTTTGAGTTAGGCATTAATATTTTATCACAGTGATGGAAAACTCCCTAATACAAGTTCCTCTGATTCTCTTTGAGGTCTTAGGGTAGAGTAGGGGAAGGCAGCCATCAGGGGAGCCACAGACATGTGATTTTCACCACACCCCTTGAGAGTAGCAGGGGCTTACACACATGCAAATTTTAGAACCAATTTTACTACAACCACTCTGGAAATCAGTCTGTCAGTTCCTCAGAAAATTGGACATAGTACTACCAGTGGACCCAGCTATACCACTCCTGGGCATATAACCAGAAGATGTTTCAACATGTAATAAGGTCGCATGCTCCACTATGTTCATAGCAGCCTTATTTATAATAGCCAGAAGCTGGAAAGAACCCAGATGTCCCTCAACAGAGGAATGGATACAGAAAATGTGGTACATTTACACAATGGAGTACTACATAGCTATTAAAAACAATGAATTTATGAATTTCTTGGAAAAATATATGGAACTAGAAAATATTATCCTGAGTGAGGTAACCCAATCACAAAAGGACACACATGATATACACTCACTGATAAGTGGATATTAGCCCAGACGCTCAGAATACCCAAGGTACAATTCTTAGACCAAATGAAGTTCAAGAAGAAGGAAGACCGAAAGTATGGATACTTTGGTCCTTCTTAGAAGGGGGAACAAAAAACCCATGGGAGGAGATACAGAGACAAATGTGGAGCAAAGACTGAAGGAAAGACCATTCAGAAACTGCCCCACCTGGGAATCCATCCTATATACAGTTACCAAACCCAGACACTATTGTGGATGCCAACAAGTACTTGCTGACAGGAGCCTGATATAGCTGTCTACTGAGAGGCTCTGCCAATGCCTGACAAATACAGAGGTGGATGCTCTCAGCCAACCATTGGACTAAGCACAAGGTCCCCAATAGAGGAGCTAGAGAAAGGACTGAAGGAGATAAAGGAGCTTGCAGCCCCATGGGAACAATATGAACCAACCAGTACCCCATCCCCAGAGCTCCCAGGGATTAAACCACCAACCAAAGAGTACACATGGAGAGACCCATGGCTCCAGTTGCATATGTAGCAGAGTATGACCTTGTTGTACATCAATGGGAGGAGAGGCCCTTGGTCCTGAGAAGGCTCGATGCTCCAGTGTAGGGGAATGCCAGGGCAAAGAAGTGGGAGGTGGGTAGGTTGGTAAGCAGGGGGAGGGTATATGGGATAGGTTTTCAGAGGGGAAACCAGGAAAAAGGATAACATTTGAAATGTAAATAAAGAAAATATCTAATAAAAAAAAGATACGTTAGATATAGTAGGCAAAAAAAAGGACAGAAATAAGTCCTTGTGTTTTAATTCTGAAAAAAAATGATAAAGTTTTATATGTCACAAATACAAGGTGCTTGAGATAAAGAATAAATATCTGATAAATGCTAAAAAAAATTATGTTGGAAATATTGACATATCCAATCTCAAGTTATGCTAAAGAGACATACTAATAAAAATAGTATGTACTAGAAAAAGCAGAACCAGCTTCACCCTCTCTAAACTCTTGGCATCATCATGAAAATACCTCATGGGACTTACAGCTGGGATTGCTCTGCATCTGTCCACCAACTTGAGGAAAAGGGACACTATTACAGCGGTGTCTGTCCCCTACCTGGGTTCCTTGTAGCAAGATGGAGCAGGATGAGGTAGGGAAGGAAGTAGGGACACGATTGAAGGACAACATTGGGTCAATAGTCTTGAATCCCTGCTATGCCCTTTGTTCCCATTTAGGGCCTCAGATACAAAGATGATGATAGGCTATGTATGTCTTGCCCTCAGGCTTCAGTGTGGCCACAAGTCACAATCCTAAGAGGTGACCTTCCACACCTCAGGGCCTTGGTGGCTTAATGTGAAAGCCATGTAGGTTGCGTAAGTCAGTGTGGTCCTAGTACCAGTTGACTCCAATATCCATCCTTACTCTCCCCTACTCTGCTCAATGTCCCCAGGGGCTGACACCTATAGGCTGAAAGCTCACAAGTTGCTATCATCTGGATTCCATCTGTGTTTGGTTAGTAGAAAGCTTAGGAAGGTGATTGGAGAGACAGGGTATCTCGCCTTCCTTCTCCACCTCCCTTTGACTCGCCATCCTGGAGTCAACTTTTTAAATATACTTTAAAAAAAGATTTATTTATTTTACTTATATGAGCACACTGTAGCTATCTTCAGACACACCAGAAGAGGGCATCAGATCCCATTATACATGGCTGTGAGCCACCATGTGGTTACTGGGAATTGAACTCAGGACCTCTGGAAAAGCAGTCAGTGCTCTTAACCACTGAGCCATCTCTCTAACTCCCAATATTTAACTCCTTATCAAGGCCCAAAGTAGGATATCCGTTTCCCCACTGAGGCCCTAACTGACACAAGGCATTTCTAAACAAAACCAAAAAGAGAGAGAGGAGGGGAAGAAAAAGAGGAAGTTTAATACTTTTCATATAGCATGGGACCCTGAGTTCAGATCCCCAGAATCCATATACAAGCCAGTATACAACTGTAACCCTAGCTCTTGGTAGGGTTCCCTGGAGCTCACTGGCCTGCTTGTCTAGCAGAATCCCCGACCTCTATACTCAGAGAGAGACCATGTCTCAAAAAATGAGGTGGAGAGAGAGAGAAAAACACCCAACATCAACTGTAGTGGTGAGTTTGGTCTACACTGCTTTGGCTCCCAGCGCGACTCAAGGCTGGGTAGTTCTAATCCTCCACCCCAATACCATAGATTTCCCTCTGGTACTCCTGATTCAATGCTCTCTAAATCCATGATCTATCTTTGATGCCCTGTTCCTTCTGGACAGCTCCCTAGTCTTTGCTGCCCAAGATGCTTCTGGGAAGCCCTTTCAGGGGCCACATTCCTTCTCACCTACATTTCAGATGATTTTCTTTTTGCAGCTCTATTCTGATCTGTCTCCCACCACATCATGGTGATGTGTTGTTCCTCTCTCCTGCTTTCTAGCCCGTGAAAATCCAAAGTCTCCCACCACATCATGGCGATACTTCGTTCCACTCTCCTACTTTCTAGCCCGTGAAAATCTAAAGGTCCTGCCCTGTCTTCCTTTGCCCAGCCAGTGGCCATTGGCATCTTTATTGATTGATCAAAACCAATTGGGGACAAGGACCTTCAGTGTCTGGACACTCAGCTTCCTGATTAAATCAAAGCATTAGAACCAATCCCCAACAATCACCGTCTGTCTGACCTTCACATGTGTGTATGCACATGTGTTCACATGTATGTATATATATATATATATATATATATATATATATATATATACACATGAGAGACAGTGAGACAGACACACATATACACAGAGACAGACAGACAGACAGACAGACAGACAGATACACACACACACACACACACACACACACACACACACACACACACGGAGGGGGGAAAGATCCAAGAACTTAATGGTAGATTTTCAAGTGCAGCATCAGTCAGGGAAGCAGGTTTATGGGGCTTAGGTGGGCCTTGCGGGACCTCTGAAGGTTCACCACACACAGCTGCATGTATTTGTGGTGACACCCATAGGATATTTTGCCCGGGGACTACATCTGCCCATGCCAGGCTCAGGAAAGCAGCTGGCAGGAAGCTAGCAGCCAATCCATCCTGACCCCGGCACAGAACAGAGTAAGGTGTCCATGTCACCTGAAGTGACCCTGAGGTCTTTTGGATGGACATAATCTTCAAGCAGCAGATGCTGCTGGCCAGCACCGTGTGGCAGTATTAGTAGGGACAACAGCTGTCCTGTGTGTCTATGTGAATATGTGCAGCGTGTGTCCTCAAGCCTAGAAACTGTTGAAATTGAATTTTTCTCAATGCCTATTTTTATTGATGGTTCTTAAATGCTTTAACCTCCCTTTTAGCCCACCACCCACCAGAGGTAGTAGAAAAGAAAGAAGACCTATTTAGAAAGGTCCTTTGGATGACTCCTCTCTGTGTTGTCTGGAAATGAGCCGTTCAGTCCAAAGTAAAGATCAACAAACGCACGAGACCCTCAAGTATTGCACAGCAAGCTGTACCAGCAACCCTAGCTCAACCTCCATCACTATCCTTCGTCGATTTCTTTTTATACGCCCTCCCCACATCACGTGTCCTCCACGGGTCTTGCCTCAGCCATTGCATCTGTCTCAGCTGACATCACTCTGCCAATCAGCCTGAGTCAGCAGAAGCGGCAAGAAACTGCAGCACAGCACCAAAAGGTTTTTGGTGCATTTCCCGCTATCTAGTCCTGACAAATGCAGCTCAAATATGCAATGTAAGACAAACCAATACATGTGTCATTAGAGAAGAACCCTTCTTCACATGTCCTTTCATGTGCTTGCTTTAGCAGGACATCCTTTCTCCTGTGTCCACTTCAGCTAAACGTTCCCTCACACATTTGTCCCAGCAAACTTTCCAAAGAACCCTTAAGTTTCTACTTCCAATTGTACTGTTCCTCTGAGGGCTTCTGGATCAGGTCACCCAAATCTGAGTGTACAGACTTGGTTTTTGACTCCCAAGGAAGGTGGCTTGAAAGCTCACAAAGCTGCCACCACCAATGTCTGAAGATCAAAGAAGTTCAGACTGTGTCCCAAGAATGACACCTCGTGGTGCCCCCAGGAGGGCATCCCTTGTTGTAAACACCTCTATGTTCTATAGGCTCTTTTCTCTATGTCTCACTCCATGGAAGCTATTATTTGCATAGGAAAATTATATTAACATCCACATAACTCAGCCAACATTTTTTTCTGCAATAAAATGGTGAGTTGGGAGTTTCCAGTATCATTTCAAATAAATTCTGCGGAGCCGGGCGTGGTGGCGCACGCCTTTAATCCCAGCACTCGGGAGGCAGAGGCAGGCAGATTTTTGAGTTCGAGGCCAGCCTGGTCTACAGAGTGAGTTCCAGGACAGCCAGGGCTATACAAGAGAAAACCTGTCTTGAAAAAATCAAAAAAAAAAAAAAAAAAAAAAAAAAAGTTCTGCGGGCTGTCAGAATCAAACACACATATGTCAACAAAAGCATTGCATGTCACATGGTCTTGAAAGAGGTTTTCTAGATTCTTCTCTTGTGAACAATCCTATACTGTCATTTGTTTCTCACATGTGTTAGAAGAGCTCTGGTTGGCCTCATTTGAATAACATCGTCTCTCAAGAAAGAACATTGTTAGAAAAAAAAAAGGCAGGAAGGATGTTGTCTAACAAGACTGTCAGTGAGCTACTGCTATGTGGACAAATCACTTCCTCTAAACTGGTGACTTCAAATAACAAATAACAGGCAACTGGGGGTCGGGTGAGCTAGACCAGCTAGAACATTCAGGGGACAAAAGGCCTTAGAGGCTGGGTTAAGAACCTCTTAAATTTGGGATGACGTTGAACATACAAATACAAGTGTCAGGGCTGGAGAAATGGCTCAGTGGATAAGAGCACTGTTTGCTCTTCCAAAGGAACCAGGTTCAATTCCTAGCACCCACATGGTAGCTAACAATGGTCTATAATTTCAGTTCCAGGAGACCTGATTACCCCCCCCCCCAGACATACATGCAGGCAAAGCATCAATGCACATGAGTAAATCTTTAAAATAAATCAGCAAGCACAGGTGTCAAGCAGAAAGTGGGCCGTGGGGCCCTGGGTGTGTGATAGCTAGTTTGTAACAGTCCACTTGCCACAATCAAATGAGAAGAGAGCCTCAGCTGAGGAGTTGTAGATCATCTTGGACTGTGGGCATGTCTATGGGGGAGCATTCTGGTAATAACTGATGCAGGAAGACCCAACACTTCATGGGTGGCACCATTCCCTAGGCAGGGGTCCCGACCAGTGGTAAGACGGGAAAGAGGTAGCTGAGGGCATTCTTTCTCTCTGATCTTGACTGTGGGGTACAGTGTGGCAGACATGATGTCAAACTCATGCCTCTGTGACATCTCAGTCACAGAGATACCTGTGACTGATACCTCAGTGGGCTCAAGCCTGGAACTGGAGGCCACGTTAACCCTTTTCATTTTTATTTTATTTTATTTTTTTATTTGGTACATATGAGTGTTTGCCTGCATGTAGATATTTTCACATCATGCCCAGGAGGCCAGAAGAGGATGTTGGATCCCAAGAACTGGATTTGGTAGTTGTGAGCTGCCATGTAGGTACTGGGAATGAAACCCAGGTCCCCTGCAAGAGCAGCCAGTGCTCTTAACCGCAGGGACACCTCTCCAGCTCCAGCCAGAGTATTGTCACCTGAATCATAGAAATGACACTAAAGCAGTTAGGGAGCTGGAGTAGAGCCAACCCTGATAACTGAGCCAATCACATGAAGCCAGTGAAGTCAACACAAGAGCAGAAGAACAGGATGCAGTGTGGGTGTGGGGATGCCCCAGGGGTCATCCTACTCAGAGATACAGGGACAGTGAGAAGCCAGAACAGTTAGTTATATGATTCTCTGTGATGGTCTGAATGAGATGTTGCCCCATAGTCTCTAGGGCATTTGACTGTTTGGTCCCCACTTGGTGGCTGTCTGAGGACGATTAGGAAGCATGCATGGCCTTGCTAGAGGAAGTTTGTCACCGGAGGGGGGCTTTGAAGTTTCAAAAGACTTTTAGAGTAGCTCTCTTTCTCTCTCTGTCTGCTTCCTGTTGGTGGTTTAGAATGTAAGCTCTCAGCTGCTCTGCTGTGGATCTGTTCTTAGCCATTATGGACCCTCTGGAGTCCTGTGGTGATTTGAAAAAAAAAAAAAAAAAAGGCTCCTTTAATCCCATAGGGAATGCCACTGCTATGAGGTATGGCCTTTCTGGAGGAAGTGTGTCACTAGGGACAGGCTTTGAGGTCGGATGCTCAAGCCAAGGCCCAATGTGGCATTCTCTTCCTGCTGTCTGTCTGCCCATCTGGGTAAAAAAACAACAAACCTCTGAGCTCCTTTTCTGACACCATGTTTGCCTGTGTACAGCAATGCTCTGGCCTTGACAATCATGGACCAAATCTCTGAAACTGTAAGCCAGCCTCAATGAAATGTTTTCCTTTATAAGAGTTGTTGTGGTCATGGTGTCTCTTCACAGCAATAGAAACCCTACCTGAGACGAACTGTTAGTCCCAAATAAACTCTTCTATAAATTGCCTTGGTCATAGTGTTTTATCCCAGGAACAGAAAAGTAATTAATGCAGCGTCCACGTGGTGGGCTGAGAAATAGCCAGTCGTGTGTTTGTCAAAAGCTCTGAACTAGTGACTCTATTAGTCGGGACTCTACAGAGGAACAGGGTCAGTGGGACGAGCATATATCACAAAGGGATTCACTAAAATGGCTTATGCAATATGGGCTGGGTGGTTTGGATCTCATGTTACAGGCTTGGGGGATTCCTAGAAAGCTGAAGTCCATTAGGACGGTAGAAGAAGCCTTGTCTGGGTTTCCTGTTTGGAAAGGACACCAGCAGCTGGGGCAGATGTCCTCTGCAGGAAGAAGAAGGCAGGACAGGTAAGCTTCCTTTACCTCTAACCTCTGTATACCTCAGCCTCCTGCTAGAAGGTGCTGTCCACTCTTGAGAGTGGCTCTTTTCTCCTCAGTTGATCCTCTCTGTAAGGCCCTCTCCTGAGTGATTTCAGGTGCCGTCAAACTGACAATCACAATTAGCCATCACAGCAATAGACAATCAAAGCTAAATTTCACCAGTGAGCCTAGTCTTTAAGGAGCCCTGGCTGTTCTGGATCCATGTGCCAGCCTGGTCCCATGCACCAGAGCTGAGAGGTCCCCTCAGTCCCACGGGCCCCACTGTTCTCAGTTGGTTCTTGTGCACCCATTGCGCTCCACTGTTAACTGCTGATTGCCTGGGGTCCCTGAGTCTATACCTCCTGGCTTGGCCTTGTAGTTTCTTTTCTTTTCTTTTTTTTTAAAGAAACAGGTATCTTCTTTTTTTTTCCCCCTTGTTCCGGTCAACCCTGCTCGCTCTCTGGCCGTCCCGTTCAGCTCCACTTGCTCCGGCCCCCGCTAGCTTCGGCCGTCCCCGCTCGGCTCCTCTCGCTCTGAACAGCCTCGCTCGCTCCAGTTGGTCTCTCCGGTCCAAGGATTCATTTCTTATTATTCTTCATAAGTACGCTGTAGCTGACTTCAGACGCACCAGAGGAGGGCGTCAGATCTTGTTATGGGTGGTTGTAAGCCACCATGTGGTTGCTGGGATTTGAACTCATCACCTTCGATAGATCAGTCGGGTGCTCTACCCCGCTGAGCCATCTCACCAGCCCCCGGCCTTGTAGTTTCTATCTTATATAACCCTACCTCACAGCCATGTCCTCCTAGATGTGTACTTCTAGAACTAGCATCTTGATACCCAGGAGCCTATTGGGAAAGCAACGCTTCCTGGATAAGCCCATCAGAGAAAGCCCTTGGCCCCTTGAGCATCTGGGTTTGTCACCAAGGTTCTATAAGAAATGGAAACTGCTGGCTGTGGGTGGGCCTCATCAGTGCCTAGTCCAACGTTCATGGCAGGGACTAAACTCACTTAGCTATGAACACTGAGGAAGGAGATAGGTGAGCAGAGAGGTTGAGGGACTCTCTGCCCCACAGATCTCCTCTTTGGGTTACCAGGGCCTTGGAGGAACACAGCATGGAAATGTAAACCAGCCAACTTTCCCAGGCACCGCCTTGGGGCACAGTGCATCTCTAAGTAGTTTTGAGTTGGTGAACTTGGCCTATTTGGGGGTCTAAATATAAAACAGAGAGGAGAAGCCACTGCCTTAGAACCTGTGCTGGACAAGGCAGAGTCAGGAGCAGACGACTTGGGGTTTCTCATCCCCCAAACTAGAAGGGCTTAAGTTGATAACCAGGAACTTTAAAGACTCAAGGATGCTTTCCCAAGCTACCCATCATGGCCCTCAGTACAGCCCTAGGGTACAGGAAGAGGAACATGATACTAGACTGCACTGGAGGAAGGGAAAGTTGTAGATGCTTGGGACAGTCATTAGGAGGAGCCTCGGCCCCACGATGGCATCCTATGATAGAGGAGGATGAAGGACAACTGATGAGAAGTTCTCTCCTTCTACGAAGTGAGTCTTAGGGAATCAAACGCAGATCACCGAGATCCCCCGGAGAGTCGCCTCACTGGGAATGGATCCCAGGTTCCCCGGGGGTTTGCTGTGTGACCTTCAGTGAATTGCACAACCTGTCCACACACCTGTTGTGCCATCGTGTAATGATGGTCAAGTAAGAATTTATTGCTTCCTTCTGTGAACGGAGACAGTTTCTCAGAAATCCTGCCCTGAGGGGTTGGTAAGGTGCAATTGCCTACAGGAGATACACTGCAGGACAGGTGGAAGGCCTGCAGGTGTGTCTGTTCTTTTGACACATTATGACAAGATGTTGTCACTGACAAGATTTACTCTCCAGAACTGAGTGTGAGGAGGAGGGGGGAAGCTGTAAAACAATGTCCTAGTATTTGAGTTTAGTGTTGGGCTACAGTTCGGATGTGCCCAGGCCCCCAGCAGGGACAGAGTGTAGAGCTGGGCCCAGGCTTCCCTCTGTTGTTCTATCTTTCATACCCAGATGTCCTCCCAAGAGATAGCCTTGCAGACCACCAGGTATTCACAGCATGCCCGGCACTTGGAGGCACAGGAGGAAGCAGGATCCTGGCCTCTTCCTTCAGCATTTTGTTGTCTGTGGAGGACCATAGTACCAAGATTGTCCTGTAATCCCTGGCTGGCCCAGCCTGGCCAGTGCTTGGCTTCTGTGTTGAGAGACTGAGTGACGACTCTGGATCTGTTTAACTCAACCCCTGGGTGAGAGGAGTAGGCTAATTCCAGCACTCTGTAGGTCTATCTTCCAGCTGAACCCAACTGGGTATGATGGACACCCCCCACCCCCTAGTGTCATGTGAAGGAACTGCTCTCCCTCCCTCCCTGTGAATCAAGTAGGCAGGTTCATGGTGGTAAGAGCATGGGCCCCTCCACTGTCACAGCAAGCCATGTGATAGAGTTTCTTCCTGAGGTTAGTAGGACATCAGCATCTCACCTTGAGAAGGGACTAGGCTCCATTCCAACTCTCTTCTTGTGTGTGTGTGTGTGTGTGTTCTGTGTGTGTGTATTGTATCTGGTTTATTAATTCAACACATGGGTAAATTAAGAGCCTCTGGATTGAGGACCATCTACTGTTCCCCATCACAGAGAAGGGTTACGAAATAACCACTGGGCATCACTATGCCAAAATCAGTGGCTCTCATCCTTCCTAATGCTGTGACCCTTTAATTTAGTTCATGTTATAGTGACTCTTCAATGATGAAATTGTTTTTGTTGTTACTTCATAACTGTAAGTTTGCTATGGTTATGGATTATAATGTAAATATCTATATTATCCAATGGTCTTAGATAATCCCTGTGAAAGGGGTCTTGGTCCACAGGTTGAGAACCAGTGACTTATAGGGCTGAAGGAAAAAGCTCCTTCCATTCCCCTTCCTCTATCAACAAGGTCCCCCAATCCCCTCCCTGAATGATCAAGAAGGATCTTTGCCTCTGCTTCCTAGAGCTGGCTGAGTCCTGTTCATACCCGGAAGTCCTCTGAGGTGCAGGGTTTGAGAAGCCGGAGTTGAGGGGATAGACACCCAGATACTTAACTGCCAGGGGCATCCTGGTCCAGGCCACTTCACTCCTGTTCAAACAGCCTCAGCTCAAAGGTTGCAGCCTGAAGTAACCTCCATGTCAATGCTATAGTGATGTAGTGATGTCCCCTTTGGGCCTGGCCTGGGGAGCACTATATGCTCCCCTCCAACTAGAGAAATGCTCTCCTCAGAGCTCCTCCTGCCTCAGGTAGTAAGGGTCTCTACTTACACATCTAGGCCATGTGGGCCCATCAAATGAGCAGCACCTGCCATCTGGGAGTTAAGGATGAAAATGAGAAAAACAACCATAGTCCAGGGCTATGGAACTGCCCAACCAGGGCAGAGACACTGGGACACTGCAGAGATCCGGAGGCCATATTTTACTTGGAGCGTTTCCTTCCTGTCTGCTGCAACCATGAAGCATAATATATTAGCTGCCCACTTTAGCAGGACAGCACCATGCACTTGTAACAAGCATGTGGTAAGACACCGTGTAGATCTGGAGGCCTATAAAACTTGACCTAATAAATCTGTGAGCATCAG
The DNA here is from genome assembly GCA_902729485.2 of Mus minutoides. NCBI lineage: Eukaryota > Metazoa > Chordata > Mammalia > Rodentia > Muridae > Mus > Mus minutoides. Next base: position 493,114 of record LR749925.1, on the reverse strand, counting down.
CTGCACTCGGCAGCCTCCCATGTGGTGAAAGCCACAGATTTGGAAAGAGTTCTTTAGTAATGAGACAGCTGCACCCCACCCCACGACCCTCCTTTAAAACTCCCTAAGAGGACTCACCGGGGCACATTTAAAGTTTCTATTTCTTACCCAAGAACGTGCTGTCAAACACTTGGGACTCAAACTAGTTCTAGGATTAGGATATAGGATCCTTTGGGCTGAGTGCCTTGCAGGTGCTCCTCTTCAGGATAAAGTGCCACCCTGGCCACTTCTCTCTCCTCTCTTGCCTCTTAGTCAGATAGGGTTGCCTCTGTGCTGGGTATAGGGATGTCAAGTCCAGAACCTTGTGGTATGTTAGGCAAGTAATGCTTCACCGAGCCACACCTCACCCATTTTTTTTTAAACAGAGGACAGGATAGTATATATTCGTGGTTTCTTGAGCAGTCCGTTGTTGCAACTTCCTACTTTGCTGGCTAATATGTAAGGGAATGGATGCTGGCATGCCAATAAAACCATTCATAAAAACGAGTGTCTGCATTTGGCCCCGAGGCTGAGTTTATTAGGCTCTGCTTGGAATGGTAGGTGTCTAAGCACCTAGTGTCCTGGCATTTGCTCCCTGGGGGATTAACAGGGGCAGTCCCAGGATTTGTACTGACATTGTGGAACTCCCAGAAGGCTTGGTTAAGCCCCAACCGTGTGCAGACAGTTCCCTGGGACACTGAGACAGTTGTCACTGCTCTCTTACATCCCTCCTGAACAAGGAAAGCCAAATATGGGCGTTGAACTGTTTCCCCTGGTCCAAACAGCTACTTCAGTAGGATCTGAAGCAGTTATTCTGGGCCCCAATGCCTAGCAAAAAAGCTGGAAACAGATACCACAGTAGAGGCCCTACAACAGCTCTGTGTCCTTTGCCCCCGGACAGTAGGCTAGAATTCTGAAGCTTGGATGTGGCTTTACCCTGTGGCATTGGGTGACTAAACTCCACTGCCACCAATCTGAAAAGGAAAAGAAAAGAAAAAACTGCTAGTATTGCCACAAGGACTAAATAAAACACGTGGAAAACTTCTTGGGAGGTGAAAATACTGAGTAAATGTTAGTTTATCTAATTTTCCAGAAGAGTCCGGGCAGTAGATGTGACAGACATTTTCTCTGAATTAAAATCTTTTTCCGTTGGCATCTCCCGCCATAGTCCCCAGTTTTGGCACGCGCCTTCCACAGGTGGAACCGACTGTGATGCTGATTAAAATCCCCCACCCGCTCGCCCCGTAACTGAAATCGGTGGTGAGCTTTGCTGGCCCCGCCGGCCCCACAGGGAAGGGCTTTGAGCCTTTGGAGCAGACAGGCCAGTGCAGGGGGCAACTCCCTGCCGGCCCCTCAGAGGAGGCTCCCGGCAGCATGGGGTTCTGTTTAGGGAAGCCGGTTCCCTGTCTGGGCAGATGGCCTGCAGGGACGGGGCTTGGCTGATCTGGTTTCAACTAATTCTATTAAATGGAAAGTTCTGTAGAGCAGATTCCTTCGCAAGCCTCTGTCCACATGGTGATTTAATTGAGTAAATTAAAACATGGTTGCTCTCTGTCCTCGGTTTTTTTGCGGTGGTAGCCCGGTAGGGAATCCAGTGGGGAGGAGGGGAGGTCCTGCTTGTGTAGGGGCTTTGGCTGCAGGCTGTGTCAGGAGCCCTTGGGGGCGTAGACAAAGCTCTGGAAAGGCAACACAGGGACCTGCAGAGTTTTAGGCTAGGGCAGTAGGTTTTAAGAGTGACTTCTAGCAATCCATTAACCCCCTCAAGGTGCCAATAGAGGCTAACCACGGTCTCCCAGGAAAGTGGTATCAACCAAAAGCAAGCTGAGGAAGACCACCTAGGAGCCAAGAGGAAGGGGAGACACTGTGTTCTGGGAACTACAGGAGGGAGCCTGGGCAGGGGTGTGGTTGTGGGTGGGCGGAGGTGTCTATGTGACATCTCACTTCCTGGGAAGATGGGTATCTGTTTTCCTTTTCATTCCGCTAGAAATGTTTCTTTCCCTCTACCCATCTGTGATCATGCGCCTGCTCTGTCCATGCTATAGGAAGTCTCATCTCCCCCGATTGCAGACACACTATCATTCTTCTCTGTGATTTTCGCATCTCTGGTCTTAAGGACTAGACCATTGTACAATCATGCTCTCACTGTCTGTGGTACAGACAGAGCAAAGGGGAGGTGGTGGACCTCAAATTCTGATCATTTGGGCCCCCCTTTCCTCTCTTGTGACTCCCAAGGATGTCCACTGGCTCCTCCAGCTCTCTCAGGCAAAGCTGGAGATGGGCTGTACTTGTGAGAAGCGCTGGGGTTTGTCTTTCTTCCCTGCCACAGAGAGTTTCTGTCTGTGGTCCTGCTAAAAACACGCTGCCCTCCCTCAGCTGGGCTTGCACCTTCAGTCCCAGCATTCCGGAGGCAGAGGCAGGCAGATCTCTGAGTTGGAGGCCAGCCTGGTCTACAGAGTGAGTTCTAGGACTCCTGTGAGGAGCCAGGCAAACATTAGGGACACCTCCACTTTGTGGATGAGGGTAGCTTTCACAAGCACTGGAGCTCAGCTTCATACCTTCATCTTCTGAGTTAGGCATCCCCACGCCAGGGACTGAATGGCTTGTTAAGGACCCAGGGCAGGAAGGAGACAGAAGAGAGTTCTGGAGTCAGGATAGGATGGATCCCTAGACATAGTTGCAGGTAGAGAAATGGGGCTCAACACCCCCTCCCTGCTGCCACACCCTTTAAGCCCTGCATATCCTCCAGAGCCTCTCTGTTGGGTTGGCTGATAACCAGGCTGCCAGGAATCAGAAAGAGTGTAGCCAGACTTGAGGCGGGTGCTTCCCACAGAGGCAGTGTCTCCTGAGAGCTTCCAGCTCCTCATCTTCAGCAACCCTCACAGCCAGGAGGTTCCTACCTCCTGGCTGTGAGGATGCTAAGGAGGATCCGCAGCATCTTTGGGGAATCAGGATGACTCGGCTCTTCTGGGAGACGCTCAAACATGGATGCCCATGCCCTCCCTCTCCTGCTGGGGTTCACCTGCTGAATCACAGGGCCTCAGTTACCTCCTCCTACTATCAGACCACAAAGCATGCTTTGCTCATATTTACTGCCATTCAAGGGTCACTCGGGCAGACAGTCTTGCCAGCCTGTTCCAGATTGCCACCTGTCATTCAGCAACCCTCTGTTCTTCAGGGTAGCAAAGGTGTTTTCTTGAGAATGTACATGGTGCTGCGCATGCACGCAGGGCTTGCACGGAAAATGTGAAAGTGTCTGTTGAAGCCTGAGGTTGATACTGGAAGTTGTCACCCATGTTCCCCATCTTATAAATTGAGGAAGGGTCTCTCTCACCAAATCCACAGCTAGCTGTTTGGGTTGTCAGCTTGCTCAGAGGATTCTCTCTGCCTTCTGCGCACGGGGATGATTAGGAGTGCCTGCCACACACATCCGGTGTTTTTGTGGGTAGTCGGATACAAGTTCTGGTGCTCATGCTTGAATGCTCTGCCCAATGAGGCCTTTTGACATCTCCAGTTCGTACACTGGGTTGTCCTGCACAGGGAGCCAGGGAACATCCATGGCTTCAGGCATACCTCTCCTGGGCCATCTGATTGGATGAGAACATACCCAGGGCCCTGCCTGGATGGGTAAGTTCCTGCACATTCTTAGGAAATAAGCCGGGATACAGTATTATTTAGTTATGACTGTGTGGCCCTGATGATCACCAAGCCCCCCCCCCCCCCCCGCCAAAAAAAAGCAAGACACTAGATGGTAGCAGGTCAGGAGTCAGAGGACATTCTGTTCGAGTCCATCCTGTGGGATGAGGACTTCCATACCCATGTGACATCAGGGCCCTGGAGCAGTGTAAACCAAAGAGAGAAAGAACTGCTCTACATAAGCCAAGACCTTGAGCAGCTGGGAGACAGGTGACACACAGAGTCAAGACCAATTAGCTTCCACAGAGGGAAGAGGACTTGAATCCAAAGGCTCTCTCACTGCACAGGAGTGTCCCTTTGTGGCTGAGGGGACTGGGCTCTTGGATGCTTTGCTTGCCTGGAACACTGGCACATCAGTGACTGGTGAGAGTTTATAATGTATGAGTGCCAAGTCAGGACATCAAATTCACCAGATCGTGGGGACTTGGGAAAAAGCATGTTTGCATCTGGCCCTGGATCTAACCTTCTAACAGTCTACAAAACCACAGCAAGACCCTGAGCTTCTCCATGTGTGGTAGCCCTCCACCACAGGGAATCTTCCCACCAGTGCTCTGAGATGGCACCTAACACAACAGCCACAGACCCAGCCTGTGAGCCAGGACATCTTAGCATCCCATGGCTGCTTTCTACTGTGTGGCCTCAGAGAAGTTCCTGGACCTCTCTGAGCACAGGCGTCCTTATCCCAGAAAAGAGGATGCTGGTACAGACCATCTTAGACTCAGCATAGAGACCAGGAACAGATGCAGGGCCAACTCTAAGTACCCTAAGAAGACAGTGGTTCTCAAACCTTCCTAGTACTTCAACCCTTTAATACAGTTCCTCATGTTGTGGTGACCCCAACCATAAAATTATCTCATCACTACTTCATAACTACTTTTGCTACTGTTATGAATTAATATAGTTGATATACAAGCCCAAAGGAGTTGCAACCCACAGCTTGTGAACCTCTGGTCTAGAAGGAAGGCTTCTCTGCACCTTTCTGTGGGCCAGACTGAATTCTGCCTATCAGAGACCTTAGTATTCCTGTCCTTTCTTCCAATAGCATCTGTGTCCTGGTCATTGTCATTTGACAGGAATAGTTGTTATCTGTTACTGGAACATTTGCTTCAAATCTTTCTGCTGGACTAAAGCTAGCCAAATTCACCAGGAGATCATGGGGACTTGAAAAAAAAGCATGTTTGCACAGGGCCTAACCTTCAAACAGTCTGCAAAATCATAGCAAGATCCTTAGCTTCTCCACGTGTGGCAGCCCTCCGTGGGGAATAATTGATATCATCGAAGCCATCCTTGTCCTCCTGTCCTTTTACCTGGTTCACAGTGAGCCCAAGAGGTCCCAATTATTTCCAGGCCACTGGGATGCGGGAAGCTGGAAAGTTCGTGGCTACGGCTTCACTGCTGTTCCCCAGATGGCTGTAGGGTGCATTCTAGCATGGTGAGAAGACTACCCAGCCGGTCCCTTTCAGGAAGCCAAGCCACCACAGTGCTAATTCTGCAGGCTGTCATCGTTGGGCATCACTGAGTGCTGATGGCGGCAGAGTGAGTGTAAATAGAGTCAAGATTTTGCTCTACAAATGCCTTGGCACACAGCTGCTCCTGGGAACAGACACCCCTCCTCCACCTCCGTCCATGCCATGTTTGAAGCGGCTTCTAATTGGCCTCCTCCTGACCTAGCCTTGGAGAGAGGCCCTAGCTGGTTTCAGCCACCATGAAAGAGAGCAGATGGGGTTCGGGGCACTCCTGAGCATTACTACTGGGTGCAGAAACTGGCAAAGGCTGATGTTTGAAAGACAGCAATCCAGAGGCCCAGCTCAGCCACTTTAAAGTTCTGCCTAGTGCTGGGGACAGAACCAAACCAAACCAAAACTTTCCCTCTGTCAAATTTCAAACCCGAAATTTACTGCACATACTTTTGGAGCCCTGTGTTTGATCCGCTTTTAATTAACTCATTTTGAAGCCTTCATACTTTCCTTCAAAATATTTTATTGGCATTTCATTAGCATTGTCTTCCCTGGGCAGGCGGCGATACAGCCAGGGAGGGTCACCCAGCAACATGGCTTGGCATTTGGACACGCTTTTGTTCCTGTCTCCCTGCCAGGCCTCTCTGGGGCCCATGCATTTACTGTTAAAATATTACAGAGGCCCACACCCGAACGACCATAATCCCTCCTGCTAGACTGTCTCTAATTGATTTAATTATTCATAATTGCTCAGCTGGGTTTGCGCATACTTGTGTATGATTATGGAGAGAGGGTGGGACCGTACTGAGTGCTGGGTCCCCATCATGATTAGAAGGAGAGTCATGGAGACACTGGGGACTTCACATAGACGTTGGGATAGCATGCTTAGAAACTTAAGATGGGAACTTAAGTCTTCAGAAGTTTTAACGTGGTACTCCCTACCCCCTGAATGTTTGCTCATAATGTTTGGGAAATTAGCATTCCTAGTGTCAATGAGGTTTAAAAACAAAGAATAGACAGAAAAGAAATTGAGAAGAGAATAAGGATGTAAGACACGGCAGATGCAACCAGAAGCTTTTTCCCTATCCTACCTTTACCCCCGAGGCCATGTACCACAGTCAGAGGGCTCACTAACCCTGTCCTGCCATCGAGCTGAGGTGCTTTGGAAAAACAGAACCTGCGAGTAGTATCTGTGGGGACCTAAGGGGATGCCAGAGGATACAGAAGCAAACTCCACCACCAGGAGATGAGCTATCATCAACAGAAAGGTCTCTAAGTATTCTCATCGGAGTCTCCTTAATCAATTCAAGCCGAGTTAGTGATTCGAGGTCGTGGGCTTCATGCGGCAACTTCCTGGAGACTAATATTGAAGGTCATGAAAGAAGCAGACATGTTCTCACTTCTTAACAGTCCCCAGGTCCCCTGTTGCCCCAGCCTCAACCCAGCTCACAAATGACCTAGCTGCTTCTGATGGCTAAGAACATGGCAGGAGAAGATTCCAGAGGCTTCCGCAATGCTGGTTGTATGTAAAGGCTTTTGGTCCCCTCTCATCTGAACATCCTGTCCAGCCAGGAAACTCCAGGAGACCCGGCAAGATAGAGGCCATGAGCTTCCTGGAGAAGAAAATGGGTCCTGGGAGAGAGGGTCTGCTGTGGGGTGGGGGCATTTATTGCACAGTCCTAGGTCCTGGGGACCCAAGGTCCTTCCACTTGTCTTGGGGTCTCAGGAGTGAATTTTGAGTATCTCAGCTTAGATCTGTGTTCGTGATGACGGCCGTGGTTTTGGAAGCAGGTGAACTACAGACTGGAAGCAGGCCTAGAGAGGGGGAGGGGTGGCAAAGAAGCCAAGGGGGGCAGTGAGCTTCCACATTCTGAACCATCTCAGTCCTTGGTGACCCAACAAAGAAACATTTTTCAAGTCACAGCTTCAATAAACTCATGTGGAGTTAGTAAATGAACCTCTAGGCTATGCCTGGGGAAACGAAGGCTGGGAGAACCAAGGGGACCCAGGACCCTGGCATCTTCTCCTCCTCCCACCAGGGAGGCTCTAGACAGAGCTGTTTTAATCTGAAGAAAATCCTAAAATAGCCCTGAGGATGATGAGTGGATATTAGCTTAAATTCACCCTCAGGGTGACTCACAGGACCTTTTCTAACAAAAACACAGGCATGATTTTTTAGACTCTAACCAACGTTCCCCAGCTCCACAGACCTCCAGAACCTCGGGCAGTCTGCCGCCTCCTCTGCCAACAGAAGTGCCTTATCAGAAGGGTGTAATTACATGTATTTATACACATAGATTCTGAGGGGGGTAGGGGGGCTCCCAGGATGGCGCTGGAGCCAAGAAAAAAAAATAGAAAGAAAAGAAAAGAAAAAGGCTTCAAAAGTCCTGACAATGCACCATTCTTCACGCAACAAAGCCATTACAATAGGCAGCCTTTGATCTCTGCCGGCTCCTGTTGCCAATTGTATTTTGTCACTGCTGGGCTGTCACCCGCGAGGGAACACTTTTGAATTAAGCAGTCCACAGCAATTTAGTTTGCACAAGCTTTGAAGTGCCACCATCAGTCAGACCAGGGCTAACTTTTTTCATTAAAAAATTTTCAACTTCTCTAAGGGGGCTTTTTGACTTTTTTTTTTTTTTTTCTAAGCCTGCCGGGGCAGTTAGATAAGTTGAGCCTCCAACCCGTGGCCCCCAGACATCAAAAGGCCTGGGCTGAGTCCTGCTGGAGGCAGCCATCATTAAACCCTAATGGAGTGCTTCATTAGGGTCGCTTCAAAGGCCGGGTTTACAGACTGGGAAACTGACTAATTTACACATTGTGGGAAAATTGCTACCAGCTCTGCCCACACCCCAGCGGGGGACAGACGCCCTCTTTCTCTGAGAGGTGGGAACTGCACACGCTGTCCTTTAATTACCAACTGGCCTTTTCAAGGCAGCCCCTGCCCTCAGGTTCTGTCCTAAAGTTCAGAGACCCTGACAGAGCCTGCAGCATCTGCCCACCACCCCTGGTCCTGTCTGTCTGTCCAGAAGCAGTGGGGGGACAGACACCAAGTATAGGCTTTGGAACCAGATACTCCCAAAGGAGCTTGGTTGTCAATCTCAGCTCTGATCTGATCAGAAGACGACTTTGGGCAGGAGTGGATATCATCGGAGCCTCAGTACCCTCATCTGAAAAATGGGTATGGATAATGCACTTCCCGTGGGTACTGTCAGTAACATGACACAAAAGGAAGTGTGGCTCTCATCCTTCTCATTTACCTCCGGAGTTCTGCCTGGCTCTCTTTCTGGGACTGTTGATCCAGAACTGTCCCCATGAGGCCTTCGTATGGACAGCAGTGTCTGTCTGCCTCTGTGAAGCACAGGCTACTCTGTGTTCTGGGAACCCTTAGCCATGGCCTCCAGGACAGCACAGCCTCATGCCCATTCCCTGTGCTGTGTCCTTTGTCACAGAAATAGTTTGGAACAGGCAAAGTCAAGTATACTGTCGTTGGGACACTTCCCCATGAACCTGCAAACTGGGCCAGTTAGTTAAACAATGTGATCACCAGAGTCTGGTGGAGAGAGGTCTGGCTCTGCCCTCATGTGCTGGATGACACCAGCCACATTGCCTGCCTTCTTTGGGCAGCAGAAGCCACCTAGATTTGAGAAGTGTAGGGGTGGGGGAAAATCTACCTACCCTGGAGCAGATGCCTGGAGTTCCTCTCCAACCCCGTGCTACTGACATCACATGCAGGGTCTCAGGCCACTCCTGCCAAGGAATCTGTTTAATCACCTGAGCCAGGTGACCTGGGTATTCCGGGACAGGGTTGAGGGACAACACTCTAACTCCTCCTCCCAAGCACCCAGTGATTGCTATTTCTCAAGCCCAGTAATTTTGACTTCAGAAACCCAGATCTGAGCCTTACAACCTGGTCCCCTGCCTGTCGTTCAACGGGGATCTCTGTGTTGTTCACATGGTGACAGCAGCGTGCTACTTACCCTTCCCAGGGAGAAGAAAACCCAGACACCCAGCCCCTACAGTACACAGGCCACCTGCTGGCATGCCCCAGTCCCCATAGGTAACTGGTGGATAACTGTTCTGTCAGTTGAACTGTGTAAGAGAGGGGAAAGAATCTACCCAAGGCCACACAGCCCATACAGGGCTCCTTGTGAGAATCCTCATTCCTACCCCCTCCCGGCTTCTACACAGGGGAAGCCGGATGTCCTATTCCTACATGCCCCAGCCACTAGGCTGGGTAGGAGGGGACCCCAGGGTGAGCTGTTTGCCTAGTCTTTTAGCACAGTCCCATCTCCCTCCCACTTTCTATTGGCTGATCTTCCTAATTACAGAGAAAAAAATTTCTATAGTCACTTCCTCTACTCAACCTTTCACTGGGGGGGTGGGGGGGTGGGGGGGGAATTCACCTCCCACCCCTCAGTTCCCAGCCTCTCCGGGAAGCGCCCCGGCCGCAGGCAAGCATCGCTCGAACCACTTAGCAAACCGCAAATTTCAGAGGCCTCGGCACATCTGCGTTTTATCAGCTTTTTCCGGATAGTATTACCCCAAGCAATTGTCTGCAGATCGGCCGACAGCTGAGACGTTCAAGCGCTGAATTACGGAGAAAGGGCCGGAGATAAAGCCAAGCACATGTATCCCATCAAAGTAATGAAAGCAGCCTGCCGCCAGGCCGCTTCGCTGCCTCCTTCCGAGCCGCCCAGCCGCTCTGCAGGAAGGCTGATTAACCCTTGCGAGGTGGGGGGAAGAAGACCAGGGGTCATTCAATACCCAGGCTAATCACAGACCCCAAAGACTGGAGGGGTGGGGTGAGGGGTGGGCCGGAAAGAACCAGCCGCTGCTGAGGGCCACTATGACCTCAAAAGTGCCCGCGTCGTTTTCTGTAGCGGGGGCTGGGGATAATAACCGCAGCTCCCAGCACACCCTGAAGAGAGGCTGACCGGTCACAGAGTGTAAACGAATAAATGGTCACGGGATCCCAGAGTCTCTACCTAGATAGAAGGCAATCCCAGAACCGCTGAAGGCAAATGCCTGGTCTTAACTGTGGCTGTCATTTGCAAGAGCTGGTGGCTAGTATTTTATTTTACTTACTATGGGCAGAGTCCCTTCCTTCCCTTACTTCCTGTGTCCCTCCCTTTAGCATTAGTATTTCCGGGCAAGAAGTGGGCATTATGATATCCCCAATCCCTGCTCCCAAGGCGATCCATGTCACTTAGGAATCTGTGTCCTACCCCTCCAGGGCACCCACATCTCTCTACCCCACACTGGAACCTCTGGGACGTAGGGTATGCCCCACTCTTTCTATGTAGACCAACACTCCTTTAGAAAGGCTGACACCCTCCCCCCACAATGCGTGAGAGACTACCATTTTCCAAGGGAGTCTTGTAGCAGTGTGTCTGGTTGTTTATGTAAATGTGGCTTCTACCAGGCAAGTCCAAGGTCATGCCCTGACTTAGTGGCACCTAGACTGCTACCAATGAGCTCCTATAGTAAGTGTTCCCATTCATATCTCTTACACTTTTTCTTGCACCCTCTCTGCTTCCCCAGGGTCTTTTTCTGGTTTGGTGAGGTGTCTTTGAGCATTCCCAGTTTAGTCACTGCTCAGTTTCCCTCTTTGCAAAGATAGACTCATGTTGCCTCCTTTCCTGGATTCCTTTGCCCATGGTGCCCTTTGATCAGAATATTTTATCCATTCGTGGCATCTTGAGACAAGGTCTCCTAGGGTAGTCCATGCTGCATCAAACTCACAATCCTGCTTCAGCCTCCCGGATGCTGTGACTGTGGGCATAATGCCACCATGCCAGTCAAGAACTCTTGGTACAAATATGGCCCTACCCCATCTGTCCTGTGCTTTTAGGATGTTTTGTAGCAGACCAATCCTGGGGCATTGAGAGACCTTCCTCATTGTTCCAGTCTAAACCAAGAAATCATCTGGAGCCCTACGAGGGCTTTAGGGAAAGAGTCAGTTTTTACTAAAGTGAACAATTTTCTGAGACAGTCTGTTGTTGGCTGAATTGGACCTCAAGAGGCTGGATCGGGATGGCCTCCCGCAGGCAGGTACCACGGATCTGATGAATGTGGTCACTGTCTTGCTTGGGAGGTTCATCTTCCCGCAAGGGCTGCATGGAGCTGACTGACAGCACCCTGCAGTGGTGAGCTTTATGCTCTGTGAGTTTCACCTCCGTCAAAACAAAGCCAGGCTGCTTGGGATGTATGGACTTCCCAGTGGTGTTTGTCTGGAGGCTGCACTGAGGACAAGATATTTGCCTGCTAAGCCCTTACTGAAAGGGTGGAGGTTCAGAGGGACATGGAGTTGAGTTGTTGGGGGAAAAGCTTATTCTTAGAAGTAAGCTTAATTAACACTGCAGGCAGACAGCAGCATGGTGAGAGCTCCGAAAAGAGGAAATCAGGGTGCATGTGGCAGAAGTGGGGGAGACTTATGCTTTTCTCAAGATAGGGGTGATTTCCTAGCACAAGCCTGCAGCCAGGTTCTCTGAGTAGAAGGCAGGGAAGCAGATGGTAAGGAGGGTGTGCAGCCACCAATACTGTCTTTGACCTGAATTCACTTATCCAGATGAGAGGCCCTGGCACTCCAAAGTGAAGCACTCTAGACTCACTGTGTCTCAGGTGCCTAAGGGAAAGGACTGCCCGAGTACTGTGGCCTGAGCTGGATGCTACTTACATTCTTGCATTTACTACACTTTTGGCTCTCACAGACACCCTACTGCCAAGCTGTCTTTGAGACGGCCATTTTGCAGACGGGTATACTGAAGCCTTGAGAGATAAAGTGGAAAGATTGCCCAGAGCCCTGCAAGGAGGGCTGGAATTAGGTAGTGAAGGTGGGCATGCCCCCCCAGAGTCCAGGGACTGGCCTTGGGTGCTGCTGCTGTGTCGTCCGGCTGCTAAGATGAGGAGACAGACTCTGGAGGAAGCGGGATTTGAACACACCCTGTCAGTGCCAGCAACCATGTCCTCATGATTCCTGCCCCCGGCTTCCCATGGTTTGAGGTGACATTCTGGAAATGGCCTGTGCCACCCACCCCTAGGTTTTTGTTTTTGTTTTTGCAATTGCTGTTAAGGGAAGGACCAGGTCATGTCTACCTGGAGTGTCAGTCCCTAAAGCTGGCCCAGCTGTCACTCACCCCTCCCTCTCATGTCAACTCTGCTACAGAGGGACAGCCCATAGGTTCCTTTATAAATTCTATCAGTACCATGTAAGAGATGGCTAGATAGGATGAATCCTGAAGCAGCTGTGGGAATGGAAATCTAGAGGACTGTCCATGTCCACTACTGAACCTCAGAGTCCCAGAAGGGCCCAGTCTGCCAGAAGGAAACCCACCAACTCCTGTGCCACTGTCTCTGTGGCCACTAATGAAACTGCACTTGGTCCGTCAGCATCTCTCGCAGGTACATGAGTCAGCACTGCACTTATGGCTTCGGGCAGCGAAGCTGATGTGGTCCTTGGAACCCGCCGTTTCCTCCAAGACTAAATATTTGTTTTTCCTTCCTGCGGGCACAATCGTTCTTGAGCCAAAATATATGGAGCTCACCCATAAAACCGGCATTCTGGAAGGAAGGACTGGGAGGAAGCCTGCTGACTGGCTACCTGCCACCTGCTATGCTCGATTCCAACAAGGCTCTGGAAAGCTCTGGCTTTGACAGGTGGGCACCCCAACCCCTGAAAGGATGCTACAGAGGGTCACACGGCAAGCGGGGACAAGAGCAGCAACCAGACCTGATTGATCTGAGAGGTCAGACATGCGTTCCCTCTGCCTGCCAGGGGTTTGAGGACAAGGGCTCCTGGTGTTCTGAAAACAGCAGGATCTGGGCTTGGGGTGCTCCACCCACCCACTCCCCTTGAGCCCAGTAAGCTCCCTGCATGCACAAGCAATTTTTCCTAGATGGTGCACTCCTGCCTCTCAGTCAGTTGTGTGCAGATGGTCCTAGCTGGTAGAATACACGTTTGTTTAAAGGAATACTTCCTTCACCAGAGGAGAAAAATGCTGCGGAGGGCATCCTTGGGACCAGTGGGATACATGGATGAAGGCTATGGAGCCAGTGCTGATGTTCTCTAGTGGGGTTATATAAAAGAGCATCCTTGCTCTCAAGCAATAAGGGCAGAAGTGCTGGAGACTTATCCTCCTATCTGCTACTGCCCCCAAACAGTTCAAATAGCAATAATTTATCACTGCTCATATAGAACTCAGTGAGCTGGGGTGGCTGAGGCTCAGCTGGGTAGCTCTTCTGCGTGGGAGGAGTCTGCAAGGATGGCGAAGGTGGCTGCAGTCAGGTGGCAGCCTGTGTGTGTGTGTGTGTGTGTGTGTGTGTGTGTGTGTGTGTGTGTGTGTGTGTGTGTGTGTGTGTGTGTGTGTGTGTGTGTGATTAGAGGCTTCAGTCATGTTGGGAGTGAACAACAGGCCATTGTGGGGCCACCTGGACCTCACCTTTATATGGTGAGTGTATCCCAGGAGGGGCAAACAGGAGCTGGCAGCTCTCTTAGAGCCAGGCTCAAGAATTGGCACGGTGTTGTTTCTGCCACCTTCTATTGGCCAGAGCAAGTTATTAGAGTCACTTCCCACACCCCACATGGGGTCACATCTTGTGCGTGTGTGTTCCTGGGCATGGAGCCCAGGACCACACACATGCTAGGCTGTTGTTGATCCACCACTGAGCTATATCTTGAGCCTTCTCATTTTTGCTTTTTTTATTTTGAGATAAAAATCTTACTAGGTTGCCAAAACCAGGCTGGCCTTGAACTTGTGATCCTCCTGCCTCAGCATGCATACACACACGCACATGAGGTGATGGTTAAGGTAGCCCTGCACCACTAGGTGTATGTATTATACGAATGGGTGTGGAGGTCATAGGAGGAAGCCAGGTGCCTTATTACCTTAAGACAGGATCTCTTACTGAGCCTGGAGCTAGGATGGCACTCAACACGTCCCAGCAATTCTCTTGAGAAAAACTAGTTGTAGTCACCTACCTATGTCATGGAGCGCCTTGCTTTCTTTTTCTGGTCCTGTGATAAAATATCCTGACAAGAGAACAGCCATCCCAACTAAGGGCTTTCCTAGAAAAAGGACTTTTGGTATCAAAGCAGAGATGTCCACAGAAAATGGACCAACAACTGACCTTCCTTCCTTGTTCACAGCTCAGGCCCCTACCTGATGCAGAGACAGCAAGGCCTCTCCAAGGCCACCACAAATCTGGAGAACAGCCATCAAACCCTGCTTTGTGCCCAAGGCCCAGGAGTGAAGAGACTCAACCCTTTCAGGAGCAGAACTACAGCTGTCAAGGAGGCAAGTCAGGAGTGACCAGGTTGCAAGAGGAAAAGCAGACCTAAGAGGACTCTAAGGGCAGGAGTCTGCAGGGCCCAGTTTTGTGTGTTGAGGCCAAAGTGGGAGACATCACTCAAAAGGCTGGAGTAAGTTCATTTCCAGCAGAGAAGGCAGCAGGTACAAATGCTCTGAGGTACAAGCATAGCTGGAATGTTAGAGGGGAAGCCATCTGCAGTGGGAGTCGAGGATACAGGACTGGGAGATGCTTGGGAGTTAAAGCACTTGCCTTCAAGTCTATAGATGCTGAGTGGGTGTAATGGTCTGCCAAACATCATGCATGCTCATACGCTTTATGCACACACACACACACAGAAACAGACAGACAGACAGACAGACAGACACAGACAGACAGAGAGACAGAAGACAGAGAGAGAGAGAGAGAGAGAGAGAGGCAGACAGACAGACAGACAGCAAAATCTAGACCACCATTAGGGGGACTACTGAGTACCAAAGCCTGTTCAGCCCCTGCATACCGGTTCCCAGGTCCTGAAGTCACACAGAGCTCTGGAAAACACCTTGGCTGGACCACTCACTCCCTAGTTGTGTGCCCTTGAGCAGGTTTCTCAGCCTCTTTTTGTTGTTTCCTTATCTATAATCTAAACATAAATACTGACTTTGGAGGTAACACCTCCAATGTGGGGACATTAAAGTGTCTGGCACAGTTCCTTGCCCAAGATGCCTAGCCAACAGTTTGTATTCCCAATCTTGAAGCTGCTGCTGTTGTCCCTCCAGCTGCCTCTTCTGTAGGATTTCCAGACTTACTCCAGGCAGCTTCATCATCAGCACCAGCCCCGTCAGCACCACGACAGCATAGCATCAGCACCAACTGGCACCATCAGCACCACCACACAGGCTTCTGGTGTCCCCTGGTGACAGATCTCTCTGAGGGAGCCCACTGGACGGTTTCAGGACTTGAAGCCGATTTTCTCTGGCTTGTGGTGGTTCAAAACTGCTACCCTGGCATTCTTTCTTCTGTTTATTGTTTTAGAAAATCAACTAGAAAATTGCTTTCTTCCTGATATGGGTCTCCAGCCCGAAGCATCGGGATTTTCCACTGGCATCTCAGAATGTTCTCTCATCTGAAACCTTAAAGCAATCCTAGTCCTGACTAAGGCTGGGAACTGCATTGAAGACTTAGCTAGAACTCTCTCTCTCTCTCTCTCTCTCTCTCTCTCTCTCTCTCTCACACACACACACACACACACACAGAGAGAGAGAGAGAGAGAGAACCATATCCAGCCCCTTCCTACCAATGAAGGCCTTGCAACGGAGTTCCCAGTACAAGACCTGTGAAAAGAAAGGTTAGTGTAGAGGTGGGCAGGGGTGGAGTGGGGTGGGAGGAGGTCTGAGGAGGAAGAGAAGTCTGTGGGAAGGAAAGGGGACAAGAGCAGATCCTAGGAAAGGGAAAGTGGGGTTTGAAAAGGGGTTTGGGGAAACGGGTAAAGGAGAAATGGGATCTAAGGTAGGGAAGAGATCTCTGGTCCAGAAAGGAGGGGGACATGGAGGGGTATAGGAAGAAAAAGAGGCATGCTGGGAAAGAGACCTAGGAGGGGGGGGACCTAGAGGGAAGAGGGCTGTGAGAGGAGGAGCCTGGGGAAATAGAGGGCTATGGGAGAAGAGATGGAAGGGAGAGGAGCCTAGGCAGGTATCTCAGTCCTCTTAGACCCATCAAGGATGGGGCTTAGAGGATCCATTCTTCCCCTCAGTTCCGGAGGTGATATATCACAGGTATGATGCTGGGTAGTTCTGCCTCTGGTTTATAGATGTTCCCTCTCACTGTGCATGAATACATACATGTCAGAGAGGTAAAGAGGTGCCTGGGAGGATCCTAGGTTTTCTCTGGTAAACATGAAAAACCTACAGAGCATCTTGTCCTGGAGTGCTGGGGACAGGTGGGAGGAAGGTCTGTCTGTCTGAAGAGGGCCTGGCAGGGTGGGTGCTGGGGAATGAAGGAGGCAGGATCCAATCTCAGCTGTGGGGCTGGTTAAATGGAAAGGCAACAGGAGGCCAAGCTCAGTCAGTCTCTTCCTGCTACCTCAGCCAGCTAAAGGTGGAGAAGAAGGCGGGGTTAGGTGGATATGCAGGGACTTTGCCGAGGGGACCCTGAGTACTTCTTGGTAATACCTACTGTCCTGTCAATTCCTGAGAGTTTGTAGCCTTCAGTGAAGGCTTCCCTTTCAACTCTGCCATGTGGATGCAGTCTGGTGCTGAGGTACAAGTGTGCCTCTTGGCTAAGCAAAGCTGAACAAATGTGATAATTGATGGCTATCCTGAACACGATGGCTCAGGGACTGGGGTCTTCTCCTCATGGTTCTACCACTCCAGGAGCTGACTACAGGAATGGGACACATTGACTCCATCCCTAGATCCCACTGGCACACCTGCAAGGGAAGCTGGAAAATGTGAATTAGCTGCAGGGCCAGAGGAAGAGGAAGTAGGTTTGCTAAGTAGCAGGGACTCCAGAAGGCGAGGCTTGTTCCATCCATCCATCCATCCATCCATCCATCCATCCGTCTGTCCATCCATCCATCCATTTATCCATCCATCTGTCCATTCATTCAGTGATCACCTAGGCATGCAGTCCTGGAGAGTCCTACCACCAAATGTTTGTGACCCTTGGGCAACTGCATTTTCTCTGTGCCTGTTTGCTTATCTGTCTGATGGACGCCATGAACTCCTTGGGAAGTTCCTCAAATGTATATTTTTATTGTTGTCTGCTCTGGTTAGTATTTGTCAATGTGAGACAAGCTTGGGTCATCTGGGAAGAGGGAACTTTAATTCGGAAAATGTGTGTAGCAGATTGGACATAGGCAAATTTGTAGGACGTTATTTTTTAATTAATGATTGATGTGGGAGGGAGGGAGGGATAGATGGATGGACGGAATGAGAGATGGATGGATGGAGGGATGGGTGGGTGGATAGATGAGTAGATGGATGGATGGATGGATGGATGGATGGATGGATGGATGGAACAAACCCCTGGAGTCCCTGCTACTGCTCAGCAAGGACTCCACTCAGTCTACTATGGGGTGATGCCATCCTGGAGAGCCCCGTGTTATACAAGAAAGCAGGCTGAACAAGCCAGGAAGCAATGCTTCTCCATGGCCTCTGCTCAGTTCCTGCCTCTGTGTTCCTGTTCCAGTTCTTAACCTCTTTCATTGTAATCCAAAATAAACCCTTTCCTTCCCAGATTGCTTTTAGCCATGGTGTTTATCACAGCAATAGAAAGCAAAGTCCCTTGACAAGGGTAGCTCGTTGAGTTTTCCACTCTTCACAGGTAGCTAAGGTCTCTTAGGCCTGGCCTTGTACTTCGTGAAGCTTGGGAAGCAATCTTGTTATCATAGTTCAGTTGGAGAAGACCGAGGGCAGGAACAAAATGCTCACGAGAAAACTGAGCCCTAGGACGGACAAGGGTTTACCATAAGCCCCTGGAACATTCTGCATGACTCAGAATGCAGTGTCCTCCTTTCAAAGCCATATGGAAGCTTGATGTTTTGCATCAGGGGCCATCAAGGTCTAGAGAAGCAGGAAACCCACCCCCCACTGTCATCTGTCAGCACCTGGCTTGCTCTGAAACAGGACTCTGCCTTTTCCCTGCCTGACCTCACAGTACCTCTACTGACCAAAGCTGGCAAATTAGAGACCTTTAGCCACATAATCCCTGTGGACAACACACCATGGGTACACAGATGAGACACACCCAGCCCAGAGCTATAAAGACCCAGCAGCTTCCGGGCTCAGAGGTGCACAGGGAGCCTGGTTCCCCTATGCCCCGCCCATGCTGCACGGCCTCCAGCCTGTTACTCCTTCAACCTCAGCTTCCACAAAGCAGGTCGAGTGAACTTTCCAAGGGCATGACAAGAAGGTGCTGGTTGCATCAGTAGGCATCCCAGTGCAGTGGAACTCTTTCCTGCTTTCTTTTTTTTTTTTTTGGTTTTTCAAGACAGGGTTTCTCTGTATAGCCCTGGCTGTCCTGGAACTCACTTTGTAGACCAGGCTGGCCTCGAACTCAGAAATCCGCCTGCCTCTGCCTCCCGAGTGCTGGGATCTTTCCTGCTTTCTTAACAGGATGTGGGGTGGTCATGCCTGGCTTACTAAGTCTCCTTGCTAAGGACCTAAAGAAGATAGAGGCACTAAAAATATGTGGGAGGGGGTGCCAAGTCAGCCACGGCTTGGTTGGCATGAAACTCCATTAGGACTAAGAAGTTGAAAGCAGAGGTTATGAGCTGATAATGACCCTGAGCCCATAGCTGAGCAGATAATCCAGTTTATGCATCCGATAAAGTGGGATAGAAATAAGGAACATATTGCCTGGTGCAATGGGAAGCAGCCTTGTCCTCTATAAGCTCAGACCCTCCCGGACCCTGCCCCACCTTGAGAGTCCCTGCTGCCAACACTCACTCCACCGGTGGACTCTGGCTTCTTAACATGAGCCACCATTTCTTCATCTGTGCCAATGGGAACAATGACTATTTTTTTGTTTGTTTGTTTGTTTTTTGAGACAGGGTTTCTCTGTATAGCCCTGGCTGTCCTGGAACTCACTTTGTAGACCAGGCTGGCCTCGAACTCAGAAATTTGCTTGCCTCTGCCTCCCAAGTGCTGGGATTAAAGGCGTGCGCCACCACTGCCCGGCGGGAACAATGACTTCTGCTAAGCAGCATGGCGGGCACCTGCCTGAGCCTAGAAGAGAAGGTCGTGTCAGGTGGGAATACCTTGTCACTCAGCGGGATGCCTGCTAGGTGCTCATAAAATGTTCAGTGAATAAGCTGATCATCGCGGGTGTTCTGTTAAAGTTTGTAGGATGAGCAATTGGTGAAGACATGGAAGCCCATCTTTCCAGTGGACAGTCTGCCTGCAGGCTTCTGCTTAGGGAGGTTTTTGATAGCTGCGGCAATTAGACTCAAAATGGCTGTGTAAGGAGTCCTGGCTCTCAGGGCTCATTAGACACTGCCTCTTGTGTTTTGAACCCTGTTGTGTTTACTTCCACATGCGTTGTACTTTCCGTGGTGTCTACAAGTTTCTCAGAGGGCCTATCACTTAGCAATGCTTTCAATAGTGGCTGCAGAGGTAGACACTGACTTCTTTCCCAAGGACCTCAGGATCTGCCAGCGTCAGAGAACAAAGCCCCTCCCATCTCTCAGCTGTGCCACCCACAGCACATTGGATTTTTTTTGTCATAGTGCCTAGTCACAAGTAGCTATGACAACTCCAGGCATCACAATCAAGTTCAAAGGCAGAGAGCAGAAAGAAAGGTGAAAAGCATTTCCTGAAGTATGGATTTTTTTTTATATCGGCACAGAGCAAGATTCAAGAGGCCCTGTCTCAGGGGTAATTCTTTACACCTTATTCGTTAGACTGATCAGCAATGTAACCAACCCTGGTGCAGGGGAGGCCAGGGAAATAGGCATCCAGCAAAGGCTGATGGGAAGGCCAGGCTGATCCAAGCCAATCACAACTGCCTGAAAGACACAAACTCAAAGCAAAAGCAGGCTTTACTCGGTGAGGGGAAGGAGGAGAGTGGAGAGTGTGCCCATCCATAGACACCCAGAGCCACTTACCAGAGACAGCCATACTCTCATCTAAGCAAGGACACTGGGCCCCTGGGACTCCCCAGTGACAAGCCCTGGGGTCGTATACTTTGGTGCTGAGTTTCTAAATCAATATCAGAAGAGGCAAGAATCAGAAATATGTGCAGCCACATGTCAGGTCCATCTGGGCAGCTAGCCACTGTTCTCAACAGCCTGGCCCGAGGAGTATGGCCTTTGTATGCCTTCAGTGCCCCTTGAACGTCTCGGTGACACAATAAACAAGAGCCTTGGGGACCTTGGTTGCATCTTCACTCAGGAAGAAAGAGTCCGAAGGATCAGTGGGCTCCTAAGCTGGGCAGTTGGATGTGTATCAGGAGTTATAACATAGTATGGAAGATCTAAAAAACAAAAAAAGAGGACTTTCCTATATATCAGCCTCACGGCTGCATGTCTAGAAGAGGATGCAAACATTCTAGATGGTTCTCACCAAGAAAGTCAGAAGATAAGTATCTTGAGGTCTGCGGGTGATTCATAAGAAAATGGACACACATGTATACAATGTAAGAAAATGTGGACACACATATATACAAGGAACACGCACATAAGTGTACACACATACCAATGTACATACACAATATATACATGTGTGCACAATGTACACATATACACTTGCAAAAATGTACACAATGTATACATGTATACACACAGATGTATACCATGCACAATGTACATATATACACATACACAAACATAATACAAACACAGTGTACAGGCATACAAACAAAAATGTATATAAACGCACATATATGCATTCAATGTACACATATATGTATATAAGCATATATATTCACAGAAACACATGTACAATGTACACATACATGTAGATACATCTCATATATATACACACATATACATATATACATACATATGCACATATATGTATATATGTATACATATGCACTATATATGTGTGTGTATATATATATATATATGTGTGTGTGTGTGTGTGTGTTGTGTGTGTGTGTGTGTGTGTATGCCTAAAGAATGAGTGCATTGTGTGTATTAAGAGAGGAAAAGAGAAGGGAGTAGCAAGCACTTTAGTTTAAGCACTAACACCTCGTAGCACTGGCTTCTAATTAAGGGATGTATGGATGTTGTTATGTAACTTCTGTAATATGCTTTTAAATAATAATTCTATCAAAGTCAAAGGTTGGAAAGGGATGCATTAACATTTTTATAGGACAGAGAAATTAAAGCTGATAACCAAAATTAGATTATGTTAACAGATTTGTAAACACCAGGCTGTTCTACCAGGGCTAGCAGAGCCCATTGTATACATGTGTAATCACACGACAAATTCAAGGACTTCTTCAGCCTCTGAGAATGTCCTGGGACTGGCTCCCAGGGAAGGGGACTGGACACGCATGAAGCAGCTTTTTTTGACCCTGAGCAGAAGTCCCCTGGACACTGCTGTGCTGAGTGCCCACATAGGTGCCACCTGGACTAGACTGGGGTTGGATTTGTCAAGAACTGGAGTCAAACTTCACCTGAATGAGGTACTTGGGGGAGATGAAGGCACAAGAGAGTCCCCCATCCTGTGACACACACACACACACACACACACACACACACACACACACACACACACAGAGTTGGTAGCAGCAAGCCATCATTCATCACGATGAAGCTAATTCCATTTTCTTGTTCCTGAATCCATCAGAGGGCAGGATTGGCCCCTCTCCTGAGTGGTGTCTACTTCCTTGGCAGCTTGCAGCATTCAGGGGTCCCCTGCCCACTTCCCCAGACATCTTACCCATTCTCTGCCCAGGAGGCTCTGTGGTGCCATGCTAATCCTATTACCACAAATGAAGATGTCACCACAGCTCTTGCCAACACCCCTCTTGGCTGATACCTCTTTGGAAGAGAAAAGTGCTGTTGTCCAGTCACTGGCTTCTGAAGCTCCCTATGGGACCATGGCTGAGGATGCTTTCTGCAGCCTCCCAGCTGGTCAGGGACATCCTGACAGTTAGAGTCAGGCAGCCTGAGGTGGAGAGTCAGGACTGGGCAAGGTACCAGCTGTCTAGAAACATACTGACTTGTACATCTACTTTTCTAATGTCCTCATTGTTCCTATTTATAAACAAAGAAAAAAAGACAGAAAACATAGTGACATGGCCAAGGCCCTGCCTGGCGATTTCAGTGGCCAGCTAATTCAAGACCACAAAGCGGCCACCTGCTTGCAATGATTGATTTTGAATGGAACCAGCAGCATTTGGCCCATGGCAAAGATTCAATTTAGTTTTCCATGGGAATACAGGCTTCCTGCCTTTGCCTATGTCCTCTGGCCAGCTGAGTTTCAAAGATGATGAAGGGGTTTGATTTTTCCATGGTCTGGAGTGTAAGATCTCTTTGGTGCCCCAGACTTGGTATTCCTGTACCCTGCCTCTGTACCATAATAACCAGAATCATCATTGCTGACTATGCAGGAAGTGTCGGAGCCAGGGGCTATCAGCTGTATGTCATATATAATACCATACCCAGGGCATGCTGTTAAAGATTTAGATGTTAAGTCTCAAGAAGAGAACCACAGTTACTTGGGCTGGAGAGATGGCTCAGTGGTTAAGAGCACTGACTGATCTTCCGAATGTCCTGAGTTCAAATCCCAGCAATCACATGGTGGCTCACAACCATCTGTAATGAGATCTGACGCCCTCTTCTGGTGCATCTGAAGACAGCTACAGTGTACTTAGATATAATAATAAATAAATCTTAAAAAGAAGAAGGAGGAGGAGGAGGAGAAGAAGAGAACCACTTGTCTAGCAGGAAGCACTGACTTGAAGGACAGACAGAGGGTCTTGGAACAGTCCTAGAATGGAATGCATGCCTCTTCTGGAGTCACAAAGGGACCAGGAAGGAGGATGCTCATAGCTTTTGGATTGCATCACCCTAGCTGTTGATGCCAGTGATGGACGTGAGATGCCTCTCGCATCTGACCTTGTGCCTGACTTCCTGGGGCTTCTGTAAGGATGTTGGGCATCCTGGATGAAAGAGTCAGCACCAGAGGAATTCTGGTCACTTTCATGATGCTCTGAGCTAAAGGTTTATGTGTCTTCAGCTGTGTCTGTAAAGTCCCAGCTCCACATGGGCCGGCCCCTGGGCAAGGGACCAGGAAGAAGTGGCAGTGGTTGCATAAACTCATGATGTATATCTCCATCTAGAGCCTTACCTTAAAAAGAAGAGGGGTTGGCTGAGATGTTCAGCCAGTAAAAGTGCCTGCACCAAGCCTGATGAGTTTAATCCAGAGGCCCAAAGAATGTAAGGAAAGAACAAACACCATCAAGTTGTCCTCTGACTTCCACGTGTGTGTGCTGTAGCACACATACACACCAGTACCAACTCCCCATTCCCCATGCGACACAATAAAAAATGTAAAGAGGAGGCAGCTGGTCTGTTGTGTCTGCAGTCAGGAAGCAGAAAGAGATGAATGCTGTTGCTCATCTCAATTTTGCCTTTTTAGGCAGTCTGGGACTGAAGCCTAGGGAATGGTTTCACCCACTCTTAAGTTGAATCTTCTCACTTCGATTAATCCAACTGTCTTAGTCAGGGTTTCTATTCCTGCACATCATGACCAAGAAGCAAGTTGGGGGAGGAAAGGGTTTATTCAGCTTATACTTCCAAGTTGCTGTTCATCACCAAAGGAAGTCAGGACTAGAACTCAAGAAGGTCAGGAAACAGGAGTCCATGGAGGGATGTTACTTACTGGCTTGCTTCCCTTGGCTTGCTTAGCTTGCTTTCTTATAGAACCCAAGACTACCAGCCCAGAGATGGCACCACCCACAAGGGGCCCTCCTCACTTGATCACTAATTGAGAAAATGCTTTACAGCTGGATTCATGGAGGCATTTCCTCAACTGAAACTCCTTTCTCTGTGGTAACCCCAGCCTGTGTCAAGTTGACACACAAAACCAGCCAGTACAAGTGACCCCTTGTCAACTTGACACACAAACACATCACTATTAAGTCTCAACCCTTACTTTCTTATTCATCCCCGAGATCTAAATAACTTTAAAAGTCCCACAGTCTTTACATATTAAAAGTTCAATCCCTTTAAAATGTCCAATATCTTTTAAAAATTCAAAGTCTCTTAGCTGCGGGCGCCACTACAATACTTTTCTTCTTTCAAGAGGGAAAACTATCAGGGCACAGTCACAATCAAAAGCAAAATCAAACTCCAACCATCCAGTGTCTGGGATCTCATGATCTTCTGGGCTTCTTCAAGGGCTTGGGTCACTTCTCCAGCCATGCCCTTTGTAGCACACTCCTTGTCTTCTAGGCTCCAGCTGCCTGTACTCTACTGCTGCTGCTGTTCTTGGGTGGTCATCTCATGGTACTGGCATCTCTAAAACACTGCCGTCTTCCAGTGTAACTAGACTTCACCAACAGCCTCTCATAGGCTCTCTTCATGGTGCCAAGGCTCAACTCCTTTGTATGACCCCTTCAGTCCTGGGTCACCAATTGCAGCTGAGACTGCACCTTCACCAATGACCTTCCATGCCCTCTCACAGTGCCAAGCCTCAGCTATTCTTCATGACTCCTTCATGCCTTCAAAACCAGTACCACCTGGGTGACTCTTACACATTACCAAGTCCCACTGCAGCATGAAGTACAACCTTGGCTATCTCTAGCATACAGCCTCTTTGTGCTTTCAAGAAACACTTCCTAGAAGATTTCATCTCAATGATGCTGGTCTCTTAATCACCACTAATTTCTTAGCTCCAGCTAACCAGCATCAATAGTCCCAGTAATGCAAAGTTTTCACTTTAGTAGTTCTGGTATCTTGTTAATCACAGCTGATTCTTCAGCCCCAGCTAACCAGAACCAGAGAATCTTCACAATCAAAATAGCAATGGCCCTGATAAGAGTCTTCAATCTTCCCTCTGAAATTCCACAAGCCAGGCCTTCATCTTCTGTACTGTTCTCAACATTATCTTCCAAGCTCCTTACAGAACACCCCACAGAGCTCTTAACACCGAATGGATCTTCTAGCCCAAAGTGCCAAAGTCCTTCCACAGTCCTTGGTAAAGGTGCAGTCCCAAAATATGGTCAGGTTGTCACAGGAATACCCCACTATGCTGGTAACAATTTATAGTGATGGATAGCAGTTTGGGGGTGTAAGCTGAATAAGCCCTTTCCTCCTCAATTTGCTTCTCCGTCATGATGTTTGTGCAGGAATAGAAACCCTAAGACATCAACCTAGATACTTTCTCATATGCATTCTCAAAGAGTGTAGATCCTGTCAACTTGACCATCAACATAAGCTATCACAATTGGTAAAACTCAAAGGCTGGGAGAACAATAAAATCAAGGTCTCCTCACCTTTGCAGATTCCCTCATAGTCTAATGTGGCTGCTACAGCTCCAGTCATCATGCCCACATTCCTGAGAGCAGGAAAGAATAACAAAGGGAAAAGACACATTCCTTCCCTTTAAGCCATACATTCCATTGGTCAGGATTAGGTTGTAAACTCCGTTTCAAGAGAAATCAGACAGGAAGTCTTCTTTTTGTCTAACCGTCGCTGTGGCCAGCAAGGAAACCGAGGAAACCGAGGGGCTGTTTCCCAGGAAGGAGGGGAGCAGGTTAGCGCGAAGAGGGTTTGCCACCCACACCCAGAGGGTGATCTCACTGGTGTGACCACTTAAGGACTTTAAAGTATTTGAGAAAATTGCTTTAAGCAATTGAAGGGAATTGCTAAGGAAATAGAGTCCAGGTGGCTCTTGGGTGTGGTGAGGATGAAGATGCCAGGACCAATGAGGAGGAAGGCTCCAACACCGCTGCTCTGAGGTGCCTGGGCTGCCTTCTGCTTTTAAAGGAATTAGTAATTTCAGGCCAGGGCTGAGCCTAAATCTCCCCTCCTCATCCTTGTTCTTGGATATTTGTGAGGACCCAGTGACCCTAACACCAGCTCCCCAGTCACCCTGGGGCTGAGAGGACAAAATAACTAAGTTAGGATTTGAGCCGTCCCTCCCAAACTTGCCTAGTGCTTTCACTCTTGCTGTAACAGGTTAGGGAGTGGGGAGGGGAAGGGAGCGTTTCCAGAAGCACCTCGTTGTGGAGACTGGTTGGAAAGGTGAGCCAGGTGGGTCTTCCTCGCTGTACACTTACCCTCCCGTTCTCCACATTAGCCCATGACGTGAAGGTGCCAGCACCAGGCTCTTGCATTGGTGGCTTTCCAAATAACCTTCTCGTGTTCTGAAGCTGCCCAGTCTCAGGCATTCTGTTATTGCAACGCCATCTGACAAAGACGGCCGTGATTCTCGGTACACAGTGAAACTATAAACAGTGAGAGCAGCAGACTAGGGAAGGACCTGAGTATCTGTGACCGTCGTTGGCACCCACGCTGTCTGGCCCATCAGCCTCAGTAGCAACATCGAGCAGCTTCGACCTCGAGTGGTAGGAAAGGGCAAGCACATGCAGGGCCTGGTGCAGAGTGAGCTCATGATGCAGTTTCCAAGTGCGATGCTGTTCCACGGAATTCGTGCTCCGCAGATGCAATCCGCCCGTGGGAACGCTTGGAGCACACATGGGACGGCTGGGGAACATGAACTATTGTTATCATTACATGATGGCTCCATGGGGTTGGTCACCATTCTGTCAGAAAGTATCTTTCCATCCCTCATGGGTGCCAGACACTGTCTTGGCACCCTGGAGTCCCTCGCAGAAAGACAGAGTTTGTGCTCTGTAAGGAAGCCAGACCTGAAATAATTCATCCCACGCCTAATGAGTTAGGATTGGGAACCAGGCCAGGATGCTGAGCTTAGCCTGGGTGAACCCAGGAGCAGCTGTCAGGAGGGGAATCCTCAGAGACAGGCTGGAGTCAAGCCAGATCAGGGCAGGGAACAAGTCTCTTGGCCCTAAAGGCACAGTCAGGGTTGCTTGGTAAAGGCAGAATGAAGAGGGTCCAAAGTGCTACGTGAGGCCACTCTCATCAGCTCAACAGGTCTCTATTCCAGGCTCCAGAGCTGGGCCAGGGCCAAACTGATGGGAGCAGGCTAGGCATTGGCAGGTGTCCGTGGGTTGAGCTTGGGTAGGGCTGCCTTGCTGCCTCCTTGACCACTACTTGGAAAGGTCCTTTGTGTGGCAGCCCTGTCCCCATGCTGAGCTCTTGTCATTTTTGTTCCTTTGGAGGCTGACTTGCAAAAGCCAGTGCATTGTTCCCTGGCTGGGGGTGGGGGGAGCCAGGGTGGGCTCCATGGAAATCCACATCCTCCTGACACCATATCCCAAGCTGAAAAAGGATTGCACTGTCGATACCCATGGTGTGCCAGCATCCCAGGTCCTCACCAAGTCAGGCTTAGTTAATGGAGAGCATCCGTGGTGAGCCTTAAGGCTTCGAGCACACGAAGTAAGGATTGACAACATAAAGCTGGGCCCTAAGTGGAAGCATCAGACGAGGGAAGGACCTGAGTATCTGTGACCGTCGTTGGCACCCACGCTGTCTGGCCCATCAGCCTCAGTAGCAACATCGAGCAGCTTCGACCTCGAGTGGTAGAAACAGGAAAACACAAGCTCTGCCTTGTCCAGGGTGACACCATAGTAGGGAACTACAGAACACATAGAACAACACCCTTCGAGCTATTCAGGTGAGAGGTCAGTGAGCAGTCAGCAGCAGTGGCTTGCTACATCACTGCCTGTAGACCAACCCTGACCAAGTGACCCCCGAGGACAGGCCCTCCTCTTCTGGACAGTTGTTGGACGGAGTGGGGGGGGGACTTAATTTGTGTTCCCAGGGAATGCTGAAGGCTTTCTTCAAATCTCCCCTGAGGTTTCTCAGATAATTTAAAGTAAATTCTCTTAACATTTCATGGGAATTTTCCTTAGCATGATGTGAGCATTAGTGTAGAATTCTCTGGAAGTCGAGGGGGGAATGTTCCATGTGTGAATTCTGTATCTCTCTAAGAACCCACTGGGTCTCACATGACAACTCAGGGAGATTTTCACGGGAATCCATCGGGAATTCCACAAGTTATTCTATGAACTTTCCAGAAGACTTGTGAAAGGGTCCCTGAGAAAGACACAGCTGACACAGACAAAAAGCAGAGCCTGGGCTTCTGGGAGGGCTGGGGATATCCCAGAGTCCTCTGTGCAACTCCATGCAAATTGTTCAGGAATGTCGTGGGAGGTCTTTGGAAGTACAGAAGAATTTTAACAGCACCCAGGGCAGGGTTTTCTGTGAGAGTCGCTCTTGTCTTCCCCCTGTAGCTACAGATCTCAGATGCCAATCAAGGTTTTAGAGGCTTCCAAGGAAAAGGGTGCCTAGCGTGCCTTTGTGTCTCCTTTACTTTAAAACTGTTTCCTCAAAGGAAGGAAGGAAGGAAGGAAGGAAGGAAGGAAGGAAGGAAGGAAGGAAGGAAGGAAGGAAGGGGAGGAATGAAAAGGGGAAAAGGAAGGAAAAACCGAGACAGAAAGAAAAAGCAAGGATCAATTTGTTAGAAATAGCCTGGGCTCCTGCAAAGGGTCTGGGAACCACTACAGCTGACCATGGAAATGCAGGGCAAGGCAGGGGAAAGGAGAATGCACCACTTGGAGCAGGGTCCATCACATCTCCTCCTGCTCCCTGGGAGTCCAGGGAAGAAAGTGCGTTGTCTGACCCTTTCTCACATGGCTAGTGTCCTGGTGAGCATACTGTGGTTGGGCTAAGAGTCTCTGATTCAAATTCCTGTTCTGATCATCTCTGTATCTGTTTCCCCTTTTGTCAAATTAGGATGAGGAGACTTCCGTGGACAGCCAGTGTTTCTGCCATGTGATGGTGATAGTGAAGGTGGTCATGATGGTGGTGAGGATGATAGAGATAATGGTAGTGATGGCTGTAGGAGTGACGACGGTCTTGATGACAGTGGTAATGATGTTATCGATGGTGGTAATGATAGCAATGGCAGTGGGGACTGTGGTGGAGGTGATGGTGTTGATAGTGGTTGTGGTGATTGTGGTGGTCGTGGCAGTGGTGGTGATGGTGGTTGTGTTGTTGTTGTTGGTAATAGTAGTGATAGTGTGGTGGTTGGGAAATGGTAACAGTCATCCATGAACCAGCATACATACATTCTCTCAAGTTGTGCTAAGTCAGGTCTTTTAAGCCTGGTGTCAACACTTCAGTTAAGAACTACAGTGATCTCTTTTGTTATAGCTGCTGAAATTGAAGGCCATGAGATCTGATCAAAGTCCAAAGTCCTGAGGCTGACAATAGTACACTCAGCCTCCTATCCATGTCCTCAATCCTAACCTTCTCTTAGGTTCCAAACTCCTCTGTTACTTCTACTTGCCACCCTAATCTTTAGACTCCAAGGAAGTTTCTGTGACATACTATGAGAAGGGCCTGTGGGGAGGAAGCATTCTTGGGTCTCTCCCCTTTTGAACTCCCACTTCTGTTTTCTTTTCTCCTTCCCACTCCTTGATTCCCCTCTCCCACTGTGGTCTGGATCCTTTGTTGGCTCATCCTACTCCAAGGCACCCTTCCCTCACCACATGGTCCCTCTGGTACATATGGGCAGGTGAGCTTCCTACAAACCCTCTGGGCTCACTGCTTACACTCAGAAGTTTCCAGAGACTCCTACTAATTTCTAGCGAGGAAGCTGACCCCTTGAGTGTGCCAGTGTGTCACTCTGGCAACTCTGAGCTTGCAGCCCGCTCTCATGGTGCCTTTCTCTGAGCTGGATTCCTGCCATGTGCTTTACTCCTAACAATCCTGTGCAGAGAATGCCTCCCCCCTACTCCCCTCTCTTCCTTCCTTCCCCTCCTTCCTCTTCCTTTCCTTTTAACTCTTCCCTTCTTCCGTCTCTTCCTCCCCCTCCTCTTCTTCCACCTTTCTCCCTCCTCCTTCTCCTCCTTCCTCCTCTTCATGTCTAGCAGAGGAAGATGAATGCCTGAGCACCTCAGTACACCACTATGAGACCTCTTCTCTCTTCTTCCTTGTCCCTCCTCCTCTCCTGCTTCCTCTTCCCTCCTCTCATTCCTCCTTCCTTCTCCTTTCTCCTCCTTATATTCCACCCTCTCCCCTCCACCTTCTTCCTCTCCTACTACTCTCTCTTCCTCCCTTCTCCAATATTAACACTTCCCAGATCACTCGGCTCTGCATTCTAGAACATTCAAGCACTGACATCACAAAGCACTGAGGCATTTCCCCCACTAAGTGGACTGGGTGGGCCAGGTGTGTGAGGAACACCTGTAACCATGGCACTCAGGTGGCAGTGGCCCAAGAAGTGTGTGGCCATAATCATCTCACATGAAAAAAAAAAAAAATATATATATATATATATATATATATATATATATATATATATATATATATGTGTGTGTGTGTGTGTGTGTGTGTGTGTGTGTGTGTGTATAATGCTAGGGAGAGAGTGGGGGGGTCCTTCTAGGGACAGGGTTCAGGTCTACATATTAAGATCTGAGATCTTATATTTTTGGTTGTGAACCATGAAAGGGAGAGGAGCAACTACAAACTGACAATGGTCTGGTTGAACAACCCAAGGCAAGGAACCCAGGACAGAGCTACTTAGACCTGCTCCGGCCTCTGACCAGATGCACCACTGAACTCAATTTCCTTGTTTATGGAAGAGTGGGACCAGGCTGGAGAGATAGCTCTGCAGCTGAGAATACTTGTTCTTCTGGAGGACCAAGTTCATTCCCAACACCCAAATCAGATGGCTTACAACTAACTGCCTGTAACTCCAGCCCCAAGGGATCTGATGTCTTCTGGTTTCCTCAGACTCACTTTTTTTTTTTTTTTGGTTTTTCGAGACAGGGTTTCTCTGTGTAGCCCTGGCTGTCCTGGAACTCACTCTGTAGACCAGGCTGGCCTCGAACTCAGAAATCCACCTGCCTCTGCCTCCGGAATGCTGGGATTAAAGGTGTGCACCACCACGCTCGGCTCAGACTCACTTTTCTATGACTCAAGAATCTTAGAAATTGCTAGAATGGGATCCAGGGCTCCTGATCAAGCTCCTACCCCTGCCTCCATGAGCATACTCTCCCTACATTGTAATTTTTTTTTTTTTTTTTTTAAAGAAGGAAGAAAAGCCAGCAAGCTCAAGGAAGGGAGGACTGGCAGTCAGCTCATTCTACCTGGAGATCATGGCCACATGCCCTTTGGGCCAATGACACCTGCAAGAGGCTAGACACTGAGTCACTGAGAGCTCGAATCTTCCAAAGAAGGAAGTGTCTCTTTCACAGTTGGGACAAAACAAAACAAATAAACACCCCCCCCCCAACCCTGTTCTTAAAGTAGAGTGCAAGAGGAAGCAGGCACGGAGTTGGAAGGAAGAACACCAGACTCTCACTTTCCAAGTGGGATGTGTTAACGTTGCTGCTTCAGATCAAGGTGTACGATCCCGGCTCTTCCCAGCCACACCCAGTCCCTCTCCCCAAGGGCATCAGTTTGGTTGGAGGGACCTTAGGGAAACCCCACCAGGGTTCTGGTTTCCAGACCTCAGAATTCCCAAGTCACAGCTGCACGAGGATGGAATCTCATGAGCTCTGTAAGTCTTAGCTGATTTCACTGGTGTCTGCTAAAGGGGAAGGAAAAAGCCTACTAAAAGGTTGCCAACAGGATTTTAGCCTCTTCTCTGCAGAGTTAGAAGGAGCAACCCCAGAGCTTGAGCAGGTCTGGAAGAGTTGGTGCTTGCAGCAACCAGGGTGGAAAAACCTCAGAGTGAGTAGAAGTCTGGCAGAGAATGCAGAGAGAGGTATTTATTGCCTTAGGAAGGGGTAAAATTAGCCCCAGACTAGAGGCTGTCTTGATACCATCTCACAAAGATTTAAAACAAACCTCAGAAGGAACAAATGGTTTCCAAATTTTACCTAATTGCTCTGTAGAAAAAAAAAATCACAACAGAACTCAAGCATACTTGTAGAGTGTTATTACAGTCTATGCCGTAGCAATCTGAACATGGCTCATCTCAGAAGTTAAGCAGTGTTGGACCTGCTTAATACTTGGGTGGGAGAAAAATGATCACGAGCAGAGAAATAAACGGCGAGAAAAACAGTCCCCAGAAACAACAGAACAATAACCACAACATGTCAAGGATGACAGAGGAAAGAGACAAGAACCCCTGTGAAAATATCCCAGGAAGAGGAGACGACTAAACTGCTGAGGTGGAAACATGGAGACAGAATGGGAACCTAAGGGCTGAACTTTAATGAATGACAAGATGTCTGACAGAAAAACCAAACAAAAGGAACATTAACAGCAGCTTAGAAACAAACAAGTGTAATTTTAACAGCAGTTCAGAAACAAACAAAAGTAACTTTAACAGGAGCTTAGAAACTACAGCAGGAAAAACAAAGGTGTTAAGTGTGGAGACATTGTAACAGACCGGCATGCAAGAAGAAAACATTAGTGGAAAGACTGAGAAAAAGCGCTATCTCCACAGTACTGCCTGTGACGCTCTTCTAGCATGCAAATGTATATGGACATTTATGTTAATATATGCAGTAACATGCTAATATATGCTAATCTGTGTCTAGAAAAGGAGTGCAGATGGGGAAGAAAGAGTAGCTTTAATTTTTCCAAAATTGAGGATAACTGTAACCCACAAAGTACAAGAAATAGAAAGGAAGCCTTTTATTAAAGGGCATTATAGCAAAGATAAGAAACTCTTAAAGATAGTTTGTAAAAGGAAAAGATACCTGTACGGAGAGTGGTATAATAAAACTTTAAAATGTTATATTTACATGGGCTGGAGCCATGGCTCAAGTGGTTAAGATCACTCTTGACTTGGATTCCCAGGACCCATGTTGGGTGCTCACAGCCACCTGTAACTCCAGCTTCAGAGGATCTGACATTCTCTTCTGGCCCAAAAGGTACACCTGCCCATCCCTCATCCCCCCCATACACATACACATACACATACATATACACATGCACACGCACACGAGCGCGCGCGCGCGCGCGCACACACACACACACACACACACACACACATACATATACACATACTAAAAAGTAAAATCTTTCCAAGGGATTTTTCATAAATTAAAAATGTACCTAAGCTCAAAATACCAGTAAAGGAGCAGAATAGCTATAAATCAATACATGAACTAAAATGGGATAATTAAAATAAAAACGGAAGAGGACAGAAAAGATGAAAAGAACAAGGGAGAAGAATGGGAAACAAACAGCGAGATGGCAGGTTTACAGTGTATGTGACCAGTCTGAACATTGCAGTTAAAAGGCAGATACAGTCCTGGTGAATTAAAAAGAGCTGTCACCATAAAATCCATAGGAAAACACATGAGATGGAGACGGGCCAGGCTGGTCCTGAGGAGAAGAAAGCCAGAGTGGTTATTTCCACATCAAGGTAGACTTCATAGCTAAGATCCTCACCAAAGAGAGTAGTGATGTTAAAATAACAGGGGCGGGTAGGCTGGAGAGATGGCTCAGCAGTTAAGGGTACTCACTGCTCTTTCCTGGGACCTGGGTTCAATTCCCAGCACCCACATGACGACAAACAACTGTCTGTAACATCAGTTCCAGGGGATCTGAGGATTCTGTTCTGACCTCCAAAGGCACCAGACACAGATGTGTGTGGACCCACACACAGTTTCTTTTCTTTGTTTTTTGTTTTTTGTTTTTTTGCTCATTCACATAAAATTTCATTGGGGAATACAAGAGCACTGTCAATATGGAGACTAATGCTCAAAATGGGGAGGGAAGATGGAACTTTCTCATACACACAGAGTAATCAGGTGTCTGACAGTGATGGTTATATACTTATTTGAATATGAATGGATTACAAAAACGTTGAACAAATAAAAGAGTTTTCAACTCTCTTGCAGATATTCCCAGCAATGGTCACAATTTCTTGATGACATCATTCACTGGGTCCAATTATGTTGCTGCTACAGCGAACAACTGCTTTTCCTTTCAGTATTTTATTCCAGTAATACTGCCACTCCAGCTGGGTGTTAGCCCTAGGATGAAAAGGTGACCTTCCAATGCCACTGTTACTTGTAAAAGCCACTGTGTTTCCTTTGAGATCTGTTAGTTCTTATATATCCTGAGACAAAGAAGCAATCAATATCAACATGCCTTACAGAGCTATGATGTCTGGGTTCACTCAATACTGACATATTGCCTTCCTCAAGACACCATACCTGGGCCTTGCCGGCGTCAGCCCCGGTGCTGCTGCCACTCTGTGCCCACGCCTCAGCCGGGAGGAACACCAGAGAAGGTAGCCAGTCAGCAGGTCTCCCAGATGCACCATGTTGCATCCCTCGCTCCCCAAGTCCCGGTACCAGCTTCTCACACACAGTTTCTAAATCTCTCTCTAGTAGACATTTTTTTTTTTTTTTTTGGTTTTTCGAGACAGGGTTTCTCTGTGTAGCCCTGGCTGTCCTGGAACTCACTTTGTAGACCAGGCTGGCCTTGAACTCAGAAATCCACCTGCCTCTGCCTCCTGAGTGCTGGGATTAAAGGCGTGCGCCACCACGCCCGGCTAGTAGACATTTCTAATGCCATTCCCCGTGACCAAACGATTTTTGTTTTGTTTTGTTTGGATGTGGCTAGACTATGTAGCCCTGGCTGTCCTGGAACTCACTCTGTAGACTAGGCTGGCCTCAAATTCACAGAGATCCACCTGCCTTTGCCTCCCAGGTGCTGGTATCAAAGGAACCAGGCCAGGCAAACATGCTTTATATGACCCAAATCCTTTGAAATATATTGAGATTTAAGACCCAGACTATGATCTAGTTTACTATATATTTTGTGAATACTTAAAAAAATGTGTATGCGGCTTTTGTTGAATGAAATATTCCAGAAAAATCAGTTGGGTCAGCTTAGACTGTTCAGCCTTTCGTGTCCTTGGTGACCTTTGCCCTGCTTGTCTGATCAGTTATTGATGGTGTTCACGCTTGCGACTTGCTGTCCTTTGCAGTTCTGTCAATTCTGACTGTGGCTGGTTTCTTTGTGCTGCTGGGAATTGACCTTAAGGCCTTACACATGCAAGGCAGGCTCCACCACTGAGCCATGTACCCAGCACTTTTGGGCTTCTTAATTTATTTTATTTTATTTTTTATTTTTTGAGACAGGGTTTCTCGGTGTAGTCCTGGCTGCCTGGAACTCACTCTGTAGACTCACTCACACCTCTGCTTCCCCCAAATGTTAAGTTCCCTCCTTTTGTGTCACATATAGACATATAAGAAGATTGCAATATGTCTCCCAAGTACCAAGCTTAATATTCTTTTGAGCAGGAAGACAATATACAAGATTTCCCAAGAGAACCAGTCAAATTTGTCATCTGGATGCTTTTCCCCAAGTCAACTCTTGGCCAGAGAAGGTAATGAGAGTTAACCCACTGTAGGCTCCCAGCTATGTTGTCCTCATAGGATTGAAGAAACAAGCCAGAGATATCATCAATCCAAAACAGTTCAGGCCCCAAATTGAAACCCAAACCCTTGGGCTCTGAAGTCTGGGCTGCTGACAGTGGCTGCTAACCACCCACCTCCTGCTGTTCCTTCTCAGACAGCTGGAAGCAGCAATAGTGTTGGGTTTTGTTATGTGTAGGATGTTTTTCCTGCATGCATGTCTGTGCACCATGTGCCAGGAAGCCAGGATGCAGCATCAGATTCCCCTAGAACTGGGGTTACAGACAGTTGTTAGCCGTTATGTTGGGAATCAGACCTGAGCCTTCAGGAAAGGTACCCAGTGCTCTTAACCACTGAGCCTTCTCTTAGAGGCCTGGCAACCACAGTGATGACTGTAAAGGTAGATCCCCTTTTCCAGCCTCCTCTGAATCTCCACAGTACCGGTTTAGAATATCTCAGTTCCAGTCCCTTCTAGAATCTTCCAGGCAGTTCCATGATGCCGTGACTACCCTCTTATGACCTTATTACTTAATATGCCCTTTGCTTTACCAGCTAAGGCAGCCCCTCCTCACAGGGCTAGCTAGCTCATCTGTCCGGGCTTGCTGACGCCAGCCCCCAGTGCCCAAAGCAGAGCTGGCCCCATTCGTCTCCTGGGCTGTGCCTCATGGAGACCCCGGGCGGGACAGGCTGCCTGTGAAAGATGCAGACCTCTGGGAAAGGCGCCAGGATGTCATAGTAAATAATGTGGAGCAGGGCAAGGCTAGTTGGGGTTTCTCTTCTAAATGAAACTTTGAATCAGGAACACACAGTTTATCTTATGTTTCATAGCACTTTGTCTGTGAACACCATGGTGGGGTTCCTAAGAGCTGATCTCGACAGATGTCAAGATGACACAAGACATCAAGTCAAGGGCATGCTTTTCTCAACATCAATGGCACTCCTACCTAGAGCCCTTGTGGTCCAGACAGATGTTCAAGTCCCTCTCCCTGAAGAATCCAGCACTCACATTCTGGTGGCACAAGCCCAAGTCAGTACACCTGCATCAGTCTCATTCCTTATGGTCCACACTTGTCCGTGCTTTTGCCTGCCACAGAAGAAATACTTGGAAATCACAGTGGTAGGTACCAAAGTCACCCATATTGTAATTGCTAGAACCCTGAGCAGGTCTCTGGCTGTGGTAAAGCAGACTCAACTGGTGTTATAAAGTTCAAGATAATTAGGTAAGGAGGGCACCCTGGATTGTCTGGGGATTTGTGTCATTACAAGCTTTGGGAGAAGGGTAGAGAGGTCGGGTAAAGATCCCAGAGGTGAGAAGCATGCACTCTGAAGAAGAAGAAAGGTCAAGAAATATGGCTGGCCTCTATGAGGCAGGGAGGAAAAGAAAGAGCCTTAACTGTCCCCTAGAAGGAATTACAAGGCCCATTCAAAGCACAAAACACCAGAACAGGGGCACTGTCAACACCTGGGACATTCTGTGGCTCCTGAGAGCTGCAAACTTGGTAGAAGCTGGATGCTTGGATGTGGTACATGTACCTCTGATGACCCCCCACCCCCAACTCTTCATTCCCCTCCCCCAGGGGCTTTCTTCTTGAAGGAGAGTAGGTTGCCCAAGGTCATGTTCTTTTCTCTGGGACAGCCAAGGGATGTGATCAGTCAGTGCTGAGAACACAGCTCAGCTTGGTTCTAGACCAGTCTGAAGCCCCAGCCCAGCTGCAGGGCTTTGGGGTTCAGCCTTGACCATGACAGTGAACGTTTCCACTCTGAGTGTGGTTCCCTCATACTCTCTCTGCATTTCTTGTCTGATTTTCCTTAATGGGTTCCCTGATGGTAACTTGCTAGCATACTCAAAGATAGCAAGCAAGTCAAACATCTTGAGGACCTGCTAAGGAGCAGAGACCTGGACCCTAGGCTTAACAAAGTGAGGTACAGACTTGAGCCAAGCTGTTTGCTGGGGAAGCCTTAAGAGGGGCCATTGCAAGCTAATTAGTGGAGAGTCTTTCCTATTGCAAATACATTTGCTCCCCCCCTCCCCCCGCCAGCCATAAAGAGCCTGTGGGCACTGCAACAATGGCCCACATGTGAAGAGCCACAGTGTAGGGACTGAGGAAGCTCTGAGTGACTGTGTGTAGTTGACACGAGCCCAGTCATGTTAAGAACCCAATGCCAATCCAGGCAGTGGTGGCTCAGGCCTTTAATCCCAGTACTCAGGAGACATAGGCAAACTGATCTCTGAGTTCAAGTCCAGCCTGGTCTACAGAGTGAGTTCCAGGACAGCCAGGGCTATATGGAGAAACCTTGTTTCAAAAAAACCAAAGAAAAAAAAAAGAAAAGAACGCAGTGTCTCAGACCCATGAGAATGGCAAAGCCTTCCTCTCTTCCAAGTGTGAATGTTGACAGTGTGTGCCAGTAAGAATACCTGACCAGAGTGCCCAAACCGACCTCTTCCTGCTTCCTCCTTCCCGCCAACTTGCCTACAGACACCTCCCACTGAGACTAGCCAACCCCTCCCACTGTGACATATACAGTAAACACACGCATGGTGCTGAGGTTCCCAGTTATTGCATAGTTGATGCCGTAGTCCACCTAACCCCAGCATTCACTTAAAGATATGACATCATGTTAGGTGGCTGGCAAGTGCCATTGCAGGAACTGGATGAGGGACCACCTCCCCATCAGAAGGGCAAGAAAAAACGGTTTTGAGACCCCATGAAGAACTCAGGCCCTGTCAAACACCTCTCCTGTTGCCTTAACAATTGCTCCTTCTCCCTGTTTTAGCACATGAGTACACGGAAGCTGAGAGGGGTAAGGGGACCTCAAAGACATACAATTAATTTCTGACATGCACAATTATTCATGCATGCAAGCATGTGTCCATTAAACATCTCTTACATGTCTACTGTAAGCCAGGTTCCTGAGAGATGCAGGGGAAAGTGTGTGTGGGGGGGAGGGGGGAATGTGTGTGCCAAGGGAAAGGAGCTACAGGTTTAATCAAGATGGGCCCCTCTGAGAGAGGGGAGAATTGAGGCAGTATGAAAGGAGGTAAGGTGGGGGATAACCAGGCCATCAGAAAGTTTCCCTTTCATTTCTGGGGGCCCAGGGCTGTAGCTCATAGCCGATAGGTACCCCTAGAGCTTCCTAGGTCAGTGGGAGAAGTCTGTAGCCCTTCAGAAGGGCTGGGCTGGATTGGACCCATATCAGGGGCCGGACAGGGCAGGCAACATGGCACCAGATGATAATGCCTCCTGACACCCACGCAGCCTCACCAGCTGTGAGTACCACCTGTGGCCCCAGCGTTAATTGCTCAGGAGTGCAGGGGCTGTATAATTTGGATCAAAAGGCCCTTCTTGGTACAAACTTAATTGTAGCACTTGGTGCTGACCTGGGGCGATCTGCTGTCCTCGGGTTGTGTCTGCTCTCAGGCCTGCCCTTCTCCTCTTCCAGCCTCAGTTTCCTCCCTAGAAAATATGCCCACCCTGACCACCCCATGGGGCTGAAGGAGGAGATGGAGGGTGGATAATCCCAGGGGTACCCTCATTCTGAGTTTTCCCTGACTGGAAACATTCTAACCCTGACCACCCCATGGGGCTGAAGGAGGATATGGAGGGTAGGTAGTCCCAGGGGTACCTTCATCCTGAGTTTACAGTGACTGGAAACCCTCATTTTTAAAAATTCACCCTGTAGCCAGCCAGCTGTGCCTGGTTGCCTCTCTGTGTAGGGCATGACTTGCAGAAGTCCTGAAGGCCAAGTCAAGGGCATCTAAGAGTTGCCCTTCAGAAGAGACTGACAAGAAGATAGTCATGAATAGAGAACACAGCTGCTGGGAAAGAAGCTTTGGACTGGGCTCTGCCCACTTGGAGCA
Organism: Mus minutoides; assembly: GCA_902729485.2. NCBI lineage: Eukaryota > Metazoa > Chordata > Mammalia > Rodentia > Muridae > Mus > Mus minutoides. The sequence continues at coordinate 453,865 of LR749925.1, read as the reverse complement.
AGGTAGGAGGGCACTAGGCAGAGGAAACCAGATGAGGTGAAAGGCAGGGTATAGTTGACAGAGTGTTGGTGGGAACTTCCCTTTGGCTATAGCTGGGGGTGGCAAGGGCTTTGCAGGATAGTGGGGTCGTCCGGGTTTCATCCTTTGGTTACTGGAAGCCATGGAAGGCTTTAAAGCAGTGGACAGACATCAGCTCAATCTGGGACCCCCTAATGCCAGTCAAGTTCAAGTCATGGGGATCTGTTAGCAGAGAGGTCAGCAGGAGTCAGCTGCATAGAGGTAGGCTCCCGGAGAGGAAGGCTGGGCACATACATTTCACAGGGAGACGATCCGTAGAGGTAGGTTGAAGGTCCTCAGACTGCCTGGAGCCCCCAGGATCATCAAGCTGCTGGGGAAGGGGGAGATTTATTTTAAAATATTCAACTCAGTAATGACATTTTTTTTTTTTTTTGGTGTTTTTGAGACAGGGTTTCTCTATGTAGCCCTGGCTGTCCTGGAACTCACTCTGTAGACCAGGCTGGCCTTGAACTCAAAAATCCGCCTGCCTCTGCCTCCCAAGTGCTGGGATTAAAGGTGTGAGCCACCACGCCCGGCTTAGAAATTTTTTTTCTACTTCTAACATGTTTAATGTTCCAAATAGATTTTAAAAACTGGTTGAGTACATATTACTTTTAGCTTCAGAAGAGATCATGTATATTTAAGAGGCATTTAACTATTATAAATTATTTTGATGACTTAAAAAATGTCATTACTGCCGGGTGGTGGTGGTGGCACACACCTTTAATCCCAGGACTTGGGAGGCAGAGGCAGGCAGATTTTTGAGTTCAAGGCCAGCCTGGTCTACAGAGTGAGTTCCAGGGCAGCCAGGGCTACACAGAGAAACCCTGTCTCGAGAAAACCAAAAAAAAAAAAAAAAAAATTCTTATGAAGTCCTCTATGAAAGGAAATTGTGACGAGTTCCTGATTAGACAAACTGTTCTATCTCCAAGGGAGAATATACAGCATAACTGTGGCTTCATAGAATGAATTGGGTAGTATTCCTTCTGTTTCTATTCTGTGGAATAGTTTGAAGAGCATTGGTATTAGGTCTTCTTTGAAGGTCTGATAGAATTCTGCACTAAACCCATCTGGTCCTGGGCTTTTTTTGGTTGGGAGGCTATTAATGACTGCTTCTATTTCTTTAGGGGTTATGGGACTGTTCAGATGGTTTATCTGACCCTGGCTCACTTCTTTCTGTTGTAGGGCTGTCTCAGACTCCCTCACGGCTCTGGGTTCCAGCGAGATTACCACTGCACCAAGGAGGTGCAACTGGAGCAGGAAGTGGGCCTTGAGCCTGCACTTTTTCTAAACTTTGGACAGCTCGCCGCTTACAGCCCCGAGGGATGTGCTTTCTGAGCAAGTTTTCTAAGCCAGTTCTTGCAGGCTGCTGGAGAATCTAGGGACAGGGCAGAAGGTCCAGGTGACGGCTACACTCTGAGCTCAGTCTGCTTTCTGTCCCCGTGGATGTCAAGAGGTGGTATCAGAGGCAGCAACATCCTCCTGATTTTTACCCCTAGAACCTAACTGCAGCCCTGGCTAGATCTCCTCTCATTGGAGATGGAACCTACTATATACCGTTCAGAGTGGCTCCTGTGTGGTTTTAAATGCGCAGGTCCTGTCCACATCTACGTGGCCACTGTGTGTCCCATGAAACACTCCTGCCTCTGTGATGCTGTTTACAGTAGACTTGGTAGATCATCCAAACTTCCTCTTTCTCCTTCAAATGACATAATGAAAGCTGTGGGAACCCCCCTGATGGTCACTTTAGGACACTCGGCTGCCAGCCCCTCCAGCCTTTCCAGAGACCAAATCCTGTGTATTAAATTGTCCCCTGAGAAATGGAGTAGCCATTGGATACTGGCCAGGAGGGACACCCCTTGCCTGGAGAAGGTGCCACACACAAGTGGCTGGGTGTAATAGCTGTAGGTGGGTGTAATAGCTGTAGGGAGTATATAGGGGTACTCTGCAATACATTGAAATGCAGAGAAGGGAGGAGGGGAAGAGGTGCCCTACACTTTGGCCATGTACACCCTGGCTGCCTTCTATGGCCATCCCTTTAGCACAGGCACCCTCGCTCTGTTAGCTTCCCTCCAGCTATTTGCCCATGACTCTAATGTGTGGCCCCTTACAGTGTAGATTTGTCCGTGCTTCATACAGGATGCCTTCTCTCTCTAAGGTGCTAGATGTGGATGAGGACAGTATCTTTCCTTTGCGGTCCTGTTCCCAGGTACGTGCTCTGAACATTAGTCTCCCAGTTAGACCATAAACCACTGCTTCAAAGAGCTATTGCAGCTACCTGAGTCTCCATGGATTCTCGATGGGTAAAGAGAAGGCATGGGATGAGTGACCCGGACAGGGTACCAGTACCTATAACACAGAGCCTGTGCACAGCAGGGAAACAGAAGGCAGACATAGCAGGGCAGACCAATGGGGCTAAAGGCTGGGACTGCTACCTGAGCTGCCTTTTGGAGCTATGCTTTCCTGTGTGTAGCCAGATGTTGGAAATCAATAGAAGGGTCAGGGAACAAAGTGGGACTATCAATAGCAAACATTTAAACGTCTTGTTACTGGGAACTAGAGTTGTGAGCCCAGTTTCGCTGGAGCCAGAGGACTTCCATGCAAATCACGGTAGAGCCTGCTCTGAGTTCTCAGCCTTGAGTATTTGGGCTTTCTCATCCATCCATGTACCCTATAGGGAGTGTTGCAGGTTTCTATGCCTGAGACTGTAGTGGTAGGCAGAAAGGAGTAGGGGCAGAATGGTTCAGGAAGCTGTGGCCACAAGCTTCCAGGCTGCTCCATACAGGGTAGTCCTCTGGACTGGCTTTTCAGGAAGCCGTAACCATCTACAGGCACCCACCACACTGTTTTGCTGGCTATGCACTGGCACACTATGTGCTGGCACACTATGCGCTGGCAGCTGAGGTCTCCCAGGCCCCTTGTTGGCCAGGGTGCAGGCATGACAACTTGTTGCCGTTTGGCTCCGGTGCTTATGTCCCCAGTCCCTCAGTGCAAAGTATTTCTGTGTTCAAACAGGAGTTGTTGTTCACAGCAGGCCATGCAAAGCCCCAACAGATGGACCTCAAAAGGGGGAGGCAGAAGGTGGAGGAGACAGTCACCATGGTGACGACACCTCATCTCCACGTTTTTAACAAACACCACCACACAAAACACCTTAATTGTGAGCAAACAGAATTAAAGCCAAAAACAGAGCTCCGGCCAGGGTGGCCTTGGATCTCTCTGTGTTTCTCAAGTAAATAAGTTGGGCACCACACACTTCTGCAGTTAAAGCCAACCTGATTTCCCCATGGAGTACAGACTGTAGCTTAGCATTTTCTGGCAGCCACTGGCTTTCAGGATTTCATGCAGGTTAAAAATAAAATCGCAAAGCATGATGGTAATCCTTCCTGTTCTCCCAGCATGGGCATGGTCCACTTGAGGAGTGATTTTCCCACCAGCTCTCCCTGTGGCCTAGACAGCAACCCTTGGAAGCTGCCTATTTCACTCCTAACAGCAGCAGCAGAAGAAACTGAGGCAGAGTTGTAAGGCAAGCAGAGATAAGACACAGCACAAGCGTTGGGGTTCCACACACAGTGACTGCTACTCCATAATTTATGCTGAAACAGAAAGCCCTGGATCTGAGCTGTGCAGGGGGTATACAGTGCTCTGGGTATATGCTCTTCACATATAGTGTGAGGTTGGTGAAGATATTAAATGTCACATTCACTTGTTGGTGTCCTTGTCTCCAGGACCTATACTGAGGGGACATGTCCAAGTTCACGTCTTAGCAGTGATGCTAGTTCAGGCCCAATGGGGGAAGAGATGGGTTTTCAAGTGTAGTCACTTTAGCGAATCTGATGCTTGCAAGAGGCTCAGACTACCTCAGTGGACCCAGGGAACTGAGAATGGAAAGTCAGTGACCTGTGAGTCTGCAGTAGGATTCCTCTCACTATTGACCAACCCTGTGTGGCCTGCAAGTGAGACTGAGGCCATAGGCCAGTTGTTCTGGGAAAGGGCTATTGAGCTAACCAAGAGCTGGCCAGGGTTCAGGTCTCCAGAGGTGGCGACTCAGCGGTGGGATTTACCCAAAGTTGGGACCCAGTAGAAAATGAGATCTGAAGACAACTATGAGCACACTGCCAGGCCTTCATGAGGCTCTTGGTCTGGGCCCCTCATCTCACCGTGAAGATTTCACCAACTGCTTTGCTACTAACTGCCTGTGTAGGCACCTACCTGTCACTCAACCTCTCTGAGTCTCAGGTTGTTAGTGTATAGCAATTCCCCACAGCCTGTGGTTGTATTGTGAGTTGTGTATTTTGTACTGTGCTGCTATATCCTCTGAGAGAGAAGTGAGTGAAGGTGCCCACTGGGGTGGAGCTATGATGCTGAGCTGTGTGTGCACTGCACACAAAGGTCACTTGTGTCACCTCTTCCAAGAAGTCTTCCTAGCTAGTGCTGGCCTCCAACCAGCAGACATCTGTGCTGGCTCCCATACTTTTCCATGCTAATCTTTGGAGTCCCCCTAACTGACCCTCTGTGACAATGGGAACTGTTTGAGAACAGAGTCTTGTCCCCTCCCCCCCAATGGGTCTAGCAACATTCCTGGCAGGCAGAGTTACTTCACAGAGGATGCTTTCCCAAGTTCATATTCTGACATCTTACCTCCCAAGGTGGCAGTAGTAGAAGGCAGAGCCTTTGGGAGGTGATGGGACCATGAAGGGGGGAACTTTAACCATGTTAGCACTCTTGTTAGAGAGCTTCCAGAGAGCTGCCTCCCCCATCCCATGAAGTCACAGTGAGAACACACTATGAAGGAGGAAGGTGCTCTGGCTTGATACTGGATATGTCAGCACCTTGATCTCAGCCTCCAGCCTCCAGAGATGTGAGATGAATTGTTGTTGAAGCCATCTGGTCAACCACATTACCATGTAATAGATGAAAGATACTGAGACAAGAAAATGCCCCTCAGCAAATAGTTATCTGATGAATGAGTGAATCAGTGAATGAATGAATGAATGAATGAGATCCTCAGAATGAGAGAGTTCCCTAGCAATGCTGTGAGGTGGAAAAAAAGACAGTGTCGCCCCATTTTACAGAAGGGGAAGCGTCTCTTTGAGAGTTAATTAGACTGTCACAAGGACATGCAGCTGATCTGTGGTTGACCAAATTCCAAGTTCTGCCCTGGGCTAGAGGATGATGGATGCAGACTTGTCCACTCAAAGCACCACTCTGACCCTGGAGGAGCACCCAGAGGAGACACTGGGCCTGCTACAGGCCCTGGGAGCAAGCAAGGACTGTTTCCCACTTCAAAAATACAATGGCACCCTATCCCTGTTCACCTTATTTAATGCTCCAAATTTTCTGCGAGGCCTAATTGAACATTCCTCTGCGGACCCCTCGACGCGCGGAACAATTAACCGGCCTCTTAGCAGCAAGCGGCTCCCTGGGTAGAACGCTCAGATTTATGTCTCCTGGGGAGGCAGCCTATTAGCTGTGGCTGTAAATCCCAGGGTCCTGGCTGGCAAGGTAGGTTTTAATAAAATCAGAGGGGACGGAGCCAGGCTGGGGCTGCAGATTTCCGGGGGGAGAGCCAACATTTGCCTGTAATTAATCGGGACTCCTTCAAGCTCTGGGGAGATGCCAGGGTCTTAATGAAAACTCGGGATCTGGAAGCAGCAGCTAGTTGGCAGCTATACCAGTTCCCAGCTGGGACAGAGATGCAGAGACCAGGGGGAGCCTGGGTTGCCTCTTCCAAGGGGCTTTGAAATTGGGGCATCATTCAGAGGACTTAAGGACTGTAAGTCGGTTAATCTGAAAACTTTCATGCTAGTTGGGAAAGTGCTTCAGACTCCTCTCTCCACGGACCCTTTGCCTTTAGGGACCCTTGTCTAGAAATACTGGGGCTGCCATGAAACCCTAAAACAAGAAAAGGTAAATGCCTAGCCAGAAAGAGGCTTCTTGATCGCTAGTCGTCTTTGGGTAGTGCTCTCAGCCTTCCTTTCAACTTGTCCCTTCAGCCAGGTCTGTACCTGTTGAAAGGCCTTGGATGTCACCAGACTCCAGACTGTCCCTTCCCCTCCCCTGTTTTCCCCTCCCCTTTCCTTCCCTCTTACCCTTCCCTTTCACTTCTTCTTTCCTCCTTCCTTCACTTCCTCTCATTCTTCTCCTCCTTCCCTCCCCTCTCTTCCTCCTCCCCTCCCCTCCCCTCCTTTTTCCTTCCCTTCCCATTTCCCTTCCCTTCTTTACCTGGCCTATGCCTGAAGTCCATACTCTCAGATTTCTGATTCCGCATCTTGGAGAGGTCCCATAGCATGACCTTCCCCCAACTCCCTCCTCCCAGATCCCTCCTCTTCTCGGCATCCATCATCCACTCGAGCAGGCAGAAATTCACCAGCACCCTTGGCTCCCTCTCACTTTGTCACCCCAACACGTGCTGCCAGCCCCCTCTCTAGACCTCTGACACCACACAACCCCCCCCCCAGTTTCCTCCTCACCCAGGCCTCTGTGAGCCCCCACTGTGGCCTGCTCCATTGAGGTCTTTGTCCTTCTATCTGTGTTTCATTGTCTCTCCAGTGTCCCTCCTACTGGGCCCTCTTCCTCAGCTGTGACGGCAGACACTTTCCTGGTGCAGGCTGCTATGCCCAGTATTTCACATGCTCTGGGTTCAACCCTCTGGGCAGTTGATGGCCATAGTGCTCTTGCTCTTCCCAGTGGCTTCCCATCCTGGTCTCCTCTACTCTGTTCCCCACCCCCACTCTCATTATCTTACCCAGTGTCCCATGCCAGCTGTTGTCATTGTCCAAAAAAACAGCATCTTCTTATGCCTGCATGCTCTCTGCCCCACAAGCCTGCCATCCCTCAGAGTGGGATCAGAATCCTCTACCTGCACTGGCACACAGTAGGCACACTATAAACGTGGGCCTTGAACGCATTCTGTTTACAGTGGGCAGAAAACTATGTTGGAGCCATGTGATCTGAATCAGTGAAGGGCTTGCCTCTTACAAAGGCTGTCACTGTCCAGTTGTTGGGCCCATTTCCTGGCGTCCATGTGGGTTTTGAATTAAAATGGCCCAAAGGGAGTGGCACCATTCGGAGGTGTGATGTTTGAGTAGACACGGTGTTGTTGGAGGGAGGGTGTCTCACTCAGTTCACTTCTTGCTGCCATCTGATCCAGATGTACAAGTCTCAGCTCCTCCTCCAGCGTGGACCACGTCTGCCTGCATACTGAGATGCTTCCTGCCAGGATGAGAGTGCACTAAACTCTAAAAGTGTAAACCAGCCCCAATTAAATGGTCTGTTTATGAGCGGCACCTTGGTCATGGTGTCTCTTCACAGCAACAAGACCCTAAGAAACTACCCAGAGCTGGATCCTTCCTGTTTTCATGGAGTTCATATAAGGTTGGGAGTGTGCCAAGAGGGCAGTTTCTATGCTAGGCATTTCAAGACAGACAGACAGACAGACAGACAGACAGACAGACAGACAGACAGATTTATAAGAGTTCTTAAGAATTAGAAGTTCTAGCCGGGCGTGGTGGCGCACGCCTTTAATCCTAGCACTTGGGAGGCAGAGGCAGGCGGATTTCTGAGTTCTAGGACAGCCAGGGCTACACAGAGAAACCCTGTCTAGAAAAACCAAAAAAAAAAAAAAGAATTAGAAGTTCCATAGTTGTTGTCTAATCATTATTTCATCCAACTATATTTTATAAATCACTGGTCCTAGGGCCCTAGACCATTGGCAATGTGCCTGAGCCACAGCCGTTCCTGACTAAAGTCAAACTATCTAGAGGCCAGGCCCCTCCCTGCACTGAAGCCCACGGGCCTGTGTGTGAGTGTAAGAAGCAGGGGGCCCTTCTTACACTTGACATTAAAACTCAAGGTCTACTTTTTCCTGGCTTTGAGGACCTAGGGGAAAAACATTGGTGTATCCCAGAGTGGGGTCTCATGAGGATGTTGTAGAGAAGGCTTTGAAAACCAGCCAAGCACAGTCTCTAGCCCAAACAAGTGGGCCAGGACCAGGAAACAAGATATCCAAGTTGTTACTAGTGATTGTCTCTCATCAACTAAAGGCATTTCATAGATGTTGACTTCAGTCCCCCAAACATGAAGCCTATTCTACAAAATTTCATCTCTCTCTCTCTCTCTCTCTCTCTCTCTCTCTCTCTCTCACTACCTTCTTCTTTTTCTTCTTCTTTGATAGAGTCATTAGCCTAGGCTGCCCTCAAATGTCCATGCACAAAGATGAGCTTTCCAATTCTTCTGCATCTCCCTCCCCAAGCTCTGGGCTTAGGGGCATACACCATCATACTCTGTGTTACTGGGAGTTGACTGAACCCAGAACTTCACTCAAGCAAGATGAGCACTCTACCCACTAAAGCACACCCTAGTCCCTCATCAGCTTCTTAAGAAGCTGTTATGTCAAGCTGGGGTTAAGATACCTCCTCCTGAGAGGCCCTTGGTCCTGTGAAGGCTCTATGCCCCAGTATAGGGGAATGCCAGGGCCAGGAAGCAGGAAGGGATGGGTTGGGGAGCAATGGGGAGGGGCGGGAGGGAATAGGGGATTTTCAGAGGGGAAACTAGGAAAAGAGATAACGTTTGAAATGTAAATAAAGAAAATATCTAATAAAAAAAAGATACCCCTCCTCCTCCTTCTCCCTCTCCTCCTTCTTTCCTCTTTTTGGTTTGTTTGTTTGTTCTTTGAGACAGGGTACTTCTGTGTAGCTCTGGCCATCCTGGCACGTGTGCTGTAGACTAGGCTGGCCTCGAACTAAGAACTCAGGAGATTTACCTGCCTCTGCCTCCCCAAGTGTGTGCACCAAGTTTTCTTGACACTAGCTTTTAATAAGAACAGTGGAGGCTCTGGAAAGTCTGGTAGGTATGCAGGGTAGAAAATGAAGAATTCCAAATGAAAAACATTGTGTCTGCAAGCGGCAAATGTCACTGTAGCATGGGAGAGAGCGCCTGTTTTACTGTACTCATCGGAGACAATCCGTGGAGACAGGGAAATCCATTACTCTGAAGGCACTGCAGCGGGGCAGGCAGACTGGGGAAACAGAATGCACACAGAGCCTGGAGCAGGTGATGAAGTGTTAGTCTAGACAATTACAGCAGAGAAAAAATAGTTTCTAAAAGACATTGGACATTTTAGACAAATAAGATCTCTTATGAGTTTTTAACAACAAAAGCCAAACAAAAGAATCACAAGCAGTAAATGGGGTTTTTTTTGTGCTTGAAAGCTTTGTTAATAGAACTCCAGGTCCAAGAGTTTTAAGCCCAGTGCTGAGAATAGGTGGGCTCTAGACTTAGGCCTCCAAAGGGCAGAGCGGGCAGAACTAATGTCTCAGACACTAGGGTGTCAGTGCCTGGGAGCTGGGTGCTTGCAAAATGTTTCTTGGAGCAAACTATGTCTCCAGAGAAGATTTATTGCTAAAGGTTACCAGAAAATTGTCCCAGGACCTCTCAATGGGCCTTGGGGCTAAAGAGTGAACAGTGTGGTAAGAAAAACTCGGTTACTTTTCTTCTCCCTGGGAAGCCTTGGAAAGTCCTAGGCAGTCCCCTGTAAAGGACAGCAAGAGTCTCTGGCTCTAGGCCCAGTTGCAAAGATGCAGGGGCCAGATAGTGGAAGGTACTCAGGTAGGCCTGGCCAGATGGGCTGGTTTGGGGCAAAGAAATGATGCTGTGGTTAAGATGCTGTGGGCTACTCGACCCAAGGACCGGGCTTGATTCCCAGCACCTACATGGGGGCTCGAAACTTCCTGTAACTCCAATTCCACATGATCACATGCTCTCTGCTGCCCTCTATGGGCATATATACACACATATATACACACACAAAACATTCATTCATACACATAGAATTAAAAATAAATATCTTTTTTAAAAAGATGAGCTGGATGATAATACTCTCACCTTAACATAACCTGCTACCAGAGGCAGACAGGTTGGGTCTCCATCATGCCCTGCCCACTGCTGGAACCAAGTGGATTCTCTGGTGCTGTGTTTAGTACTTCTTTGGTATGTTTAATGGGTTCTTTAGTGCTCTATTTAGCACATTTTCTGGTGCTGTGTAGTAGGCTCGCTGCTGCTGTGCTCAGTCGGTTCTTTACAGTGGTGTTTAGCTCCCTTCTTATGTGTCTTACCTTTGGATTGTGTGTTCTCTTGAAATCCTGCAGACAGGCCCAATACCACCATGTCACTCCGAGACCTTTCCTGTGCCAACTCACCTGTATATCCTATGTTTCCTGGGCATAGTAGGTGCTCGGAGAGCAGCAGATACAGAAGAATAGACTGGAAAGGCCTGGCTTTGCATCTTGAAATTCTACAAGGCAAGCCCCACAGCCTTCAATACAGATAGAGTCTACCCATGGAATAGTGTGATAGGCTGAGCTGACTAGAAGACACTGAGTGGGGCCTTCAGCCAGCATAAGTCTTCCTCACCCCACTGTGGTTCCTTGGGCCCAGCCTCAGTCCCGCTGCAGTGGCCTCGAGGGTCTGCTTTGCCTACCACTACCACTAGCTTTTGGCCTCTAAAAGAATGGCTGCTGTGGACTTCGTCCAGGCCTTTGCTCACCAGGGGCCTGCCTGCACCGCCCTCCTCACACATCACAGGGTGAAGACCTTCCTCTTTCAAGTGTCCCTCCTTTCGGAAACCTGGATGGCCACTCTACAGGTGGATCTAGCCACTCTGCAGGTGGGTCTAACCACACCCTCCCCCCCCCACACGGCTGCCTCACAGATGGACCTCATCCGTCCACAGGTGGAGTTATTCATCCCAGGGGAATCTGGTCACCCGTACAGGTGGATTCAAGTACCCCACAAATGAATGATCACCTCATAGGTAAGTCTGACAGTCCTAGATGGACCTCTCTACTTGTCTATCTGTCTGCCCTGGACTTACGTCCTGTGTTTCTTAGGGTATGTAGCTCAGGTTCGGCACAAGGAGGGTGATGTTGCAGATCTCTAAAGGGCAGAGATGACCCAGTAGTGCTCCTTCCATTTGTCACGCCCTCTAGATTAAACAGTCTAAAAATACATAGGAACACATTCAAGAATTTAGCATCTCACTGGCATGGTTACCCCGAAACTAGGAGAACCCTCTCGCCTGCCCTGTACACAAGGCAGAATCTCCCCATCACACGGCTCCACTGCCCAAGAGCCAAGAAGCATAATTATATCTCAATAATTGTTTTGCAGTGTAGGATTTATAATTACTAAATGTGTGATAACTGCGTCTTAAATGCCCGTGCTCTTTAAAAAACCTAATTTATAATGTAAAAAGCTGACACTTCTCCGCCGGCTTTATTTTATCTTGTCAGGAGTCATGGAAGAGTAAGTTATTGAAGCCCTTTCTTTTCCATTCGCCTTAAATCCAACGACAATTAATGTGCCCAATTTGATTATAAACCGCACAAATTAAACAATAAAGAGCTGTCTAATGAGAAATTAATTATGAGACTGGGAAGGGGAGCCGGGCTGGATGGAAGCAATAACTCACAGGCCCTGGCGGCGTGTGTCAGGCTTAACGGAGATGGAGGGTTCTTTCCTCAATGTGTGTCTTTGCTGATAGGACCCATCACAGATCAGTTGATCCAGAAACCATAACAGCCTAGTAATTGAAACTGCTGAAATCAATAGTGCTGACAGCCTTAATTAAATTAAATATGGCCATGATGGGCTCCCAGCACCCGATGGCGGATGGGCCACTTGACCCTCCGGCTGCGCCTGCCTGATGGAGTGCAGCCACCAAGTGATGGATCTGACCCCAGGGGACAGTTGGGGACCAGGCTCCTGCTGAGAGAGGCTCCAAGCAGGCCAGGAGTAGCCACCGCCCCGCCTCCTGCTGCTGGCCTGCCTGCTGCCTGGTGGCTGAGCTGGACAGTGACTCTAACTGGGAAGCCATCTGCTGGTGCAGGGGCTCTGCTCTGTGGGAGCTGTGTCCTGTGAGTGCTAGTGTGCAGAGGTGACCCTTGAGAAGAGGGGGTGCTGAGGAAGGTTGACAGTACCCAGTACTTTCATATTCTGCCTTTGGGAAAGAAACAGGGTTCCGGCCGAAAGCCAGAACAGGGAAAGCCGGTCAGGGCACAGTGTGGTATCATACTACCATCGAGGACTTAAAGGCTCCTGGAAAAGCCTCCCTGGCTTGTTAGTCTTCCCTTGTTACTTCTGCATTGTGGGTGGGTACATGGGCATGGAGTTACAGTTAGGTGCATAAAACTTAAGAGCCTGAGGACACAGGCTACTAGAGATAGGGAACCACATGACCTGTGAATGTGGAGGGTCCTATGTAGGTTACATGAGTGTCAGGTGACACCGTGAGCAAACAGGGACTCGGGTGGTACGGTGAGTGGCTCAGACTCTGAACTCAGAACCTCTGCCCTGTCCCAGGGTCTGCTCTTCCTACAGGAGCCCTGCCCACGATAAAAGCCTGTCCAGTGTTTGACGAGCTCTTCTTTCCACCTGGTCCTGCCCACTGATGAAACTGGGCTACTAGCCCCATTTCACAGAAAAGAAAACAGAGGTTCCAAGAGGCTTGCGAGTGACTGAGTCTCTGAGCTCCAGCTAGAACCTTACAACTCAAGTAAGTGTTAGCGCCTACCCAACACTTGAAGTTGAGGTCTAGGAGCCAAAGGAACCCAGACCTTGGGGCAGGAGAAGGCTCTGTTGAAAAAATGGACTCATCTGAGCTCCTAGAATCTGGACTCTTCCATCTGCCTGAATCCTGTGGAAGAGGAAGAAAAAAAAAACAGAAGCGGATCCCGATGCTTTGTGTGTTCATGTGCATGTGTTTTCAGGTGTGTGTGTGTGTGTGTGTGTGTGTGTGTGTGTGTGTGTGGTTTGTGTGTCTGAGTGTGGATGTGTTGCGTGTGCCTCTCCATGTGTTGTGTGTGAGAGAGGGTATGTGTGGTATCTGTGTGGTATGTGTGAGAGTCCATGTGTGTCTATGTGTGTGTAAGAATGAATGTGTGGAGTATGTGTATGGTATGTGTGTGTAAGAGTATGTGTGATGTGTGTGAGTATGTATGAGAATGTGTCTGTTTGCCGTGCTGTGTGTGTGTGTCCTTGTGTCTGGATGAGAGTTTATGTACATATGAATACAGAGGTCAGAGGCACAGGATGCTCTGGGTGCTGGGAACCCAAATCAGGTCTTTTAGAAGAGCAGCAGGCACCCTTAGATGCTGAGCCATCTCTCCAGTCCCAGGTTAAAATTTTAAGGAAGATCTAAAACACACACAGACACACAGTCACACACAGAGACACACACACACCCTTCCTTCTGTCCCTAATTTTGGAGTTCCTGAAACAGCAGGAGCAGGCCCACCTTGGTAGAGAGAACTCTTCTTCTCCTGGAAAGTTCTAGTTGGGTGTGGACTTGGATCCCAGTGCTCACTAGCTGTGTGACCCTGATCACGTCCCTAAACCACATCTGCATGTGAACACATGAGTGACTTACTCTCAGAACCTTGTGTGTGTCACTCAGCAAGCACAGTCCAGCCCCAGTAGACTTTTCCTGCTCACTGGACTCTGGATCCATGAGCTTTAGCCTTGGATTGAGCAACGGAGTAGAGGGGTGGGGGGTGGACATGATCAGTTCCTGAGATATTGCTCTTTCCTTACCCCACCTCCCCAAATCCCCAATGACTACAAAGAGTTGACCTTGTAAACACTGGCTTTCACCACGGGAAGCTGAACAAATAAATATTTTCACAGTTTGCCCTGCCGTCAGCTGGCCTGAGTAGACTTCTTAAAGGACCTGAGCGAGGCCCCTGCGTTCCTCCATGTTAATGTTAGCACTAACAAACTGTTCCTTCATTACAGTCCTGCCAGAGATCAGAGGACCAGATTATTGAAGGGGACTCCTTGGACATGCCCAAGTAGTTGCTATGACAACTCACCAAAGGGTGAGGGTGGGAGGCAGGAGGGCTGCTGACTACTGGGAGGCTCCTCTTGCCTCCACAGAGAAAATAATCCCATCCCCTCCCAGCACACAGGCTTCTCCGATTTGTTCTCCAACCCCAGGATCCTGACATCGACCAACCTTGGTAAGTGTGGAAAGGAGAGTTGAAAGCCAGAAAGCCATACTAATGAACATCCCTAGCCAAGGTGGACATCATCCTAACCCAGCTACTCCCCACAGTGCCAAGAACTCCGAATCCCAGTCTAGATGTATGACCTTGAGCACGATCACTCACATTCTCTGAGTGCCCAGTGTGTATAACAGCATCTACCTTGTAGGTCTCCTAGAGAGTTTGGGGCACAGCTATCCCAAGCTGCACACAGAGGCCAGGGATGGGGACCAGAGGGCCTTGGCATTAAGGTTCAAACTCCAACAGTGCTCCTGTCTACCTGCATGGCCTTGGCCAAGCCATCTATCTATTCTCATGAGCCTTGGTTTTTCCATCTGCAAAATGGAGACCTCATCTACCTCCTTTGGATGAGCATAAGATGCACTATGCAATTAATCTGTATTTATCATCACTGAATGTCCTAAGGACACTCAGTTGATGAGGGTCCTGATACCTGTCTGAGGCTTGCAGGGGCTGGGCACCTCCCCAAAGTGAGGAATCACTGAGATATAAACCAAGAGTTCTGTCACTGGAATTTACATCTTGTGTTGCCCTCCTTCACCTGAAGCCTGATAGCTAACATGGGGAGCAGATAGTACATAGATGTGTGTGCATCCCCTGCACCCCAGATCACCAGCAGCTGATGACATCATAGGCCCACTGGGAGAAGAAACCAAACTTGTCCTCAAATGTGTGCAGTTCACAAAGATCTGCCCTGTGTGTGTATATGGGAGCTGTCACCACCGCCTCTGGCCCAGTATCGTCCCCAGACATCTAAAATGATAGGAGAAGATATGACTTACTCTCCCTGCCAGGGCCTGATGGCAGTAGTAAAGTACACAGGGCAGAGTAGGTGGACCACAGGGTGGTCTTAATGCAGCCTGGCTTGCTGTGTCATCCAAGCATCTTCTAGCCAGCTCATTTACTGGTTCAGCTACTGTGAGCTGGTTTCCCCTTGGTGGTGTTATAGAGGAACTAATGCCACCATTAGCAAGACTTCTTCCTTCTGTCCTTTAACCTCCATCCTTCCACTCACTAGCCACCCCCCCCCCCCAATCCCATTCACCACGGATGCACGCACCTTGCTCAAACTTGTCAATGTGACTGGATTGAGAGGCACTGGGAGATTGATAAGGCTCATCTCTGCTAATTAACAAGGGATGTGTGGGAGGGGAATATGGGTGTCACCATCCCATAAGCTGGGCCACCAAATAGAATAAAAGACAAGGACACTGCTAGCATGAACATTGTGCATATACTTGCGCTCTCCCCTCCTCTTCTTCATTTTCTTTCTCTTCCTCTCTGCTTCCTAACTGTCTTGCCCTCCCTACTATGATGAACTGAACCCTCTGAAACCATGAGCCAAAATAAGATCACCCATCTACCTACCATCCCTGTTTATCTGTCAATCCATCTACCTCCACTTATCTGTACATATTACATATGCACCTAACTACCTACCTGTTTGTCTACCCATCTACTCACCCATCCACACATGTATGCATGTATGTTTGTATATATGTACAAATATATACACACATATAGATATCCATCTACTCACCCATCTACTTACTCATCCACATATGTATGTATATATATATATATATATATATATATATATATATATATATA